>PVJC01016316.1:0-33891 GCA_004026665.1 Murina feae | reverse complement strand
GCCTGGCAGACTGGGACCATCATAGGACATCCACTGAGGGGTCCTAGACTGTCAGAGGGCACAGGCCGGGCTGAGGGACTCCCTCCACCCCGAGTGCACAAATTTTTGTGCACCGGGCCCCTAGTTACTTGAATAAATAGGCCAAGTGTAGACCTCAGAGAGACTTGTAGCAAGAAAGAGCAGCATGAAATAGTGAAAGAGAAAAGAACTTGTAATCTTAAGTTTGGGATTCGGGCGATTAACCTCTTTGCAGCTCAGTTTCTTCATTAAGAAAATTCTGGTAATAATGCCCATCTCTCAGGCCTATTTGGGGAAATTAAATGAAATGTTTATGCTAAGTGAAATAAGCCAGTCAGAGAAAGACAAGTACCGTATGATTTCACTCATATGTGAAATCTAAGGAACAAAATGAACTAACAAGCAAAATAGAGACACATACTCATAGACAGAGAGCAGGCTGTCAGCTGCCAGGGAGGAGGGGCTGTGGGTATGTGGAGGGATTAAGCAAAGGAAAAAAAAAAAGAGAAAGAACTCATGGAGATGGACAACAGTGTGGTGATTGCAGGATGAGGAGCTTAAGTAGAGGTTGAGGAGGGTATATGGGGTAATAAATGGTGATGGGGGAAAAATAAGTATTTAAAAAATTCAGATTAAAAAAAAGAAAGTTTTCACTCATATTAAATGCTATAAATATGCTTATAAGTTCTAATGTGATCTCTTGCTACTATATAGTTGACCTTCAGGAGAAGTGGAATATTGTTTTATGTAGGGGTTCCAGAAAGTAGATACATGGACTGACTGTGTGAGAGTTGCCAAAGGAACTTGGAAAAATATAGATTTTCAGGATATTGCCTAAACCTACAGAGTTAGAATCTTTAAAGGAGGGATTCTGTTTGGAGTCCCCTAGGACACTCTAATGTGCATCCAACTTGAGAACATCGAGCTTTTTGAGAATATAGCTCCCTTAAATGATACTCATGTCCTCTTTCCGGAAGCTCTGTAATTATGGTTGTTATTTTTTTTCTGAATATAGGTTGTCCTATGATTAATTTATTGCCATTTTATGTATTATGTATATTTGATAAATATTCTCAGCCAAATAATAAACACATGGTTATGTAAACAACATCTTTAGCCAAAACCAAATTGACATTTGTTATTCTATTTCTAAGAAAACTTGGGAAGAAACCATGCACACACGCACACACACACACACACACTTCTCTAGGGTAATATGTTCATAATTTAAGGTGGCTATGCTACAGGCAGGTACATTAAGTAGATTTATGATTTATCTTTCCAAGTAAAAAATGTAACTATTTCCCTACCTTATAAATAACTTCTATAATTGGTCTAAAATCAACAATGTTGGATCAGTGTTACATCACTGAAGTACAGAGAAGGGGCAGAATCACTGAGATTTTTTCCAGAATTGAGAGTTGTAATTCTATAAGTTGGTGGTATCTGTCATTGTTGATCAATTACCACCTTAATTATATATGCCTACTTGATTAGAAAACCTATTTTTTTCTTCTCTAGAATTTAATTTGTATGGGTTTGTTTTAATTTTTTCATAACAATTTTCACAAAATGTATGCCAAAGTGACACCTAATGAATTTTTCAGCTACAAAAAATACTTATTTTTGCCAGTTAACTTAAAACGTCATTTTCCACTCAAGGGGTACTTAGACTTTTAATCAAATTGAATGAAATTATAAAGTTATCTGATGTTCATTTTATGCCATGACACAAACTATTTTGTGGCCTTGGCCTAGTCACTTAATATAGTTGTATATACATTTTATTATAAAAAAAAAAGAATATCAGAGTAGTTAAATTTCTTTTTCATTCCTTTTTCTTTCTTTGCTAGGATTCTATGAATTCCCCTAACACTGGGGATGGGAGGAATCTAGAATTTAAAAATAAAACATCATGTCTCATCAATGGAATAGAGAAAAAAACATTAAACCTTACAGGTTTATTAAATTGAGAATGGACAAACAACTATAAATCTCATTAAAAGGATGCATGTGAATTACTGCCACCCAGAGACTCAATAATAGGCTACTCTTTGAGAGTTATTAACTATGAAGCATCCCAATAATAATGGATAATCACCTTAGAAAATGCCGCCTGGCATAGCTTGTGTGTGTCTGGTTTCCATCCATAAACCTATCATTTAAAAAAGATGCATCATTTAAAGGATAAATATAAAATATGAACTCCATAGTCCAATGAAATGATTCTGCCATCAAAACTGTAATTGTGTTTTAAATCTCCACAAAGTGGCACAGAGGGAGCTAGGAGCGTATCCAGGCAAAAGAAGATTCTGCTTTGACTTGCATTTTCCTCAATTTCCCTCTTGATTTCTTCTTCCCTCCAGGGGAATGTGGACTGTGATAAGGAGCATAATGACCAGCATAATGTGGGTTGCCTAGTCATATCCCTTTAATCCAATTAGAAATCCATTCAGAGCCCCTGCAGGAGCTATCTGTTGCAACCACTTTTCCTCAGTCAATTTAAGCTCAAATCCATCAACACCGTTTAATGTGCACTGCTGTTCGGGGTCATTCAGTATTTTTTTTCTCTCTCCTAGTCGTTCAAGCACCATGTGCATCAACATATCAACATATCTAACTTTACCCAGACAAGGCTACCTCTGCACAAGGTTTCTCATTTCTTGTTCTTCCCATTATTTGTTTTTTTTTTCCTCTTCCCTTTCTTTTCCTCTTTAATTATAGAAAAGGAAATTGGTTATTTTTTTAATTATAAAAAAGGAAATAGATGAACTCTACATACTACTTTAATATTGTATATTTTTAAGTCAAGACAGAAAATGCGTTGGTGCATGTTTTTTATTTTCCAGAATGTCATCTTTTTCTTCCTTTCTTTTCTCTTGCCATCTGATTCCAATCATTTGCATAGAGCTTGTGAATCTCTGCAGCCCTGTTAACCTGGCAGGACACACAGCTTTCTCAGCTTTAGAATGCACTGATGTGGTGTGTATAGGAAGTTACCTTTGATAGGGAATTGAAAGATAAGAAGAGTTCTGCTTACGACTAACAGGCTCTCTAACTCTGAGCAAGTTACTTTTCTCTGAGTATCACTTTTATAATATGAGTAATGAGGGAATTTGTCTAGATTGGTAGTTTTAGAATGGGCATTGTATGACCTGAATTAAAGAGCTTAGAGAAGACAGGACAGATGGTTTGAGGGGTCCTCAAACTTTTTAAACAGGGGGCCAGTTCACTGTTCCTCATACCATTGGAGGGCCAGACTATAGTTTAAAAAAAACTCTGAACAAATTCCTATGCACACTGCACATATCTTATTTTAAGCAGGACAGGCAGCGGCGCAAAAACACCTGCATGTGGCCGTAGTTTGAGGATGCCTGGTAGGCTTTGTAATACCCATTAGATTTTAATTTGAAGAAAAAATTCAAGACTTAGAAATTTTAAATGTCCTTGCAATTCTATGAGCCACAGTTTGAGAAGTAACAATGAAAATGATAATCATAATAACATTTGTTAACAATGCTTCTCAGTTTATAAAGCACTTTGAATCTATTATGTAGAAATAAATGAAGGCCACCAAATGATAATGTGCAATAGCCATTTATGCAGAACTGGTATAGCAAGGGGCCAGCCACCATCACTTGTGTTTGGTAGAGACTCGAAGAAAGGCAGAGGGATGAGAAAGATTGATAGTGGAGAAAAATAAATCTCTAGGTGTGCCCTGAAGGAGAGTGTTAGCATAGGGAAGCTGCAGACAGGCTGAGTAGAAGCAGGACACTCTATGATCAGTGAGGTGCATATTTGGAATTTTCCTGTTGATCCTAACTTGGAAGTGAGGGAAACATTTTGGGAAAATGTCAGCTATTACCGGTAATCAATTCCTGGTCATTGGGACTGATTTTTATAGAGATTGTTATCTGGCTGCTTGAACTTGTTACTAGAGATGGTTGGATTCCTGGGCTGACTGCTGAAGGTAGTGAGTGAGAGTTCTATTTTTACATATAGCCTGGCTGTTGGTTATGTATATATTAATCTCTCAATGATTTCATTTGAGTTCCTACACAGCATTGAAAATATAGATGACTGGCTTTTATTTATTTTTTCCCCTCTGTTAACACTTTTCATTTGAAAACTAGTTTTCAATTCAAGACCTCTTTTCATGTCAAACTTCTATCTAGCTTATTTATCAATCTCCCACCTCTGATTTTTTTTCTATTTCTTCCTAGTAAAGAAAATATAGGGATGATCAGTAATGTCTGCCCAACCGGTGTGGTTCTGTGGTTGAACATCCAGCCATGAACCAGGAGGCCATGATTCAATTCCTGATCAAAGAACATGCCTGGATTTCAGGCTCGATCTTCAGTAGGGGGCATGCAGGAGGCAGCCCATCAGTGATTCACTGTCATCATTGATGTTCTATCTCTCTCTGCCTTTCCTTCCTCTCTCTGAAATGAATAAAGATGTACTTAAAAAATAATGTCTACCTTACATAATCCTAACAAGTTGAAATGAAACCTCTGACCAGTGCCTTCTGCCACCAATAGGGTCTCACACAGCTTTTGTAGAGCTCTTCTTTTAGCTGCTAGGATGCTCCAAGTTATGCTGCTTCAACAACATGACTTGGGATCCTTTGAAGCCGGCCTGCTACTTTCAGTTATAGAGCAATAAGGACTTTTTACAGCATGTGTGCAAGGTCTGCCAGGGCGACTCTAAGAAAGTCAACCTGGTTCAGCTGTGGTATCTCAGTGTTTGAGCACTGAGCTATGAACCAGGAGATTACTGTTTAATTCCAGGTGAGGGCACATGCTCAGGTTGTGGGCTGTATCTGAAGTGTGGGGCGTGTAGGAGGCAGCCAATCAGTGATTCTCTCTCATCATTGATGTTTTTATGTCTCTCCCTCTCCCTTCCTCTATGAAATCAATCAATATATATATATTTTTAAATAAAGGCAACCTTTATCTCCAGTGTCAGGCTCTGGCTCTCCCTATCTATCTATCTATCTATCTATCTATCTATCTATCTATCTATCTATCTCGATATTGATATCTATATCTATCTATATCTCTATCTCTATCATCTCTATCTCTCTATATCTATCTCTATCTATATATAGAGATATAGAGAGATAGAGATGATAGAGATAGAGATAGATATATCTATATAGAGATAGAGATATACATATAGATATATATTTGCTGTAACAGGGCACAGGTTCACTGTCTCTTCTTTTGGATTCAATGGGGGCAACCCAAAGGGCACAGTGACATCAAACAAGCAAACAAGCCCAATTACCTTAATTTTAGTTTCTCACTTTTCTTCAAAGCTGATATACAAACAAACCCTAATGGTGACCCTAGCTTACATGATTCTTGTTTTGTTGCACATGGAGGTACAAAAAGACTCAATGACACGAAAAACTAAGGTGATTTTAGAATTATGTTCTTTTGGCTTTGGTCAAAAGTATGCATTCCACTAGCCCACATGGTAGTTCGAGTGAAAAACCCAAAAATCAGTTATGCCTGTTAGGTTGATGGCAGGTCCGATTTATCTTTAGGCAGGAGAGAAAAATCTCGTTTGCATTTCCTGCTCTGGATTATCTCAGGCATCTTGTTTTGAGTTGAACTAACTCAGATTGCACAACTTTTTGGATAAACCTATGTTGAACAGCATTAGAGATTTTTTAAAGACTGGTGACCTTTCTTTCTTCCATATTTTTTGAGCTTGAGTTATAGTCTGCCTTTCCTGAGGGAACATCTGGCCAGTCATTCAGAATGTGCAAAAGTATCTCAGAAATGCTGGCAAATGTATTCTCTGAATCTATTTATATTTGTATTTCTCTACTGGTCAGGCAAACCTGTTTCCTAATAAATGGAATCACTATATGTACTGTGTGCTCTAGTCCAACAGTATGGACTTCTCAGTAATTTATTCCCTGTGAACACATATCTACATCCTATATTGCTTGTTTCTAGGTAAGCTACTTCTATAACTTATTTTTTTTATTGTGAATGCACAGAAAGACACACTCTACCCTCAGATCTTTTTAGCATCCTTTGAGATTACTTGGCTTAGCATTCTTACAAGCCAAACTATAGATCAACTTCCCCATTCATATTCTATTTGTTAGTGTTATATGCCCAAGTCTCAGGAGAACTTTCCTGAGCATGGAACAGGCCTTGCTAACAAATAAACTTAAATGCTTTATTTAAAAACAATGCAGAAGAAAGGAAAGCTACCAATCTCCCTAATGCTTGGCCCAGGTAGAAAGAAGATGCAATTTTTTTTCTCCATGAGAATTTGGTTTCCTTAGTTTTAGTCATAAACATAATAATAAATATACTATATTTTCACACATATAAGATGACTTTTTAACCCAGGAAAATCTTCTCAAAAGTCGGGGGACGTCAATGGAGCCGGATGGAGACCGCAAATGTCTCTGGTCGGCTCCTTTTTGTGCTGCATATGGTCTGGGTCCAGACTTTTTAACCCAGGAAAATCTTCTCAAAAGTTGGGGGTTGTCTTATATGGTCAGTCATCTTATACGCCAGAAAATACAGTAAATAGCCTCAAAACACTTTTTAAAAATATATATATATTATTGATTTTTTACAGAGAGGAAGGGAGAGAGATAGAGAGTCAGAAACATCGATGAGAGAGACACATAGATCAGCTGCCTCCTGCACACCTCCTGCTGGGGATGTGCCTGCAACCAAGGTACATGCCCTTGACCGGAATTGAACCTGGGACCTTTCAGTCCACAGGCCGACGCTCTAGTCACTGAGCCAAACTGGTTCCGGCCTCAGGGCACTTTTTTAAAAAAAATCCCATTTACAAAGGTTAGCAGTTGCTTTACAATTTGAGTAAGGTTCATAAAAAATGGCTTGGTGTGCTGTGTAGGTGTTTTATTTTTGAAGACAAATTAGTCACTGTTTTCTGCTCCTAACTGGAGTTCTATGTTTTTATACAAGGCCTATTTCTCTTCCTCTTTTCATAGTTTATTAAACAAACATGTACTTTTTCCTTTGTGTTATTTTCATTTAGTAAGAACAACTCTGAAAAATTTTCAAATATTTACATAACAAACAATGTGAGAAGCACATAATACATTTCCCCAACCCAATAATTTATCTAGGTTTTGTCACACTTGCTTCATCTGTCTCTATTCTTTTTTCTTTGTGAAGCATTTTATTTATTTTATTATATATTTTTTTATTACATAAAATATTACAAAGATTAGTACATATATCTCTTTTTCCCCCCTGCCCTTCCCCCAGCCTCCCCTACCCCCCAGTGATTTGTGTCCATTGGTTATGCTTAAATTCATGCATAAAAGTCCTTTGGTTGATCTGTTACCCACCCCCACAACCCTCCCTGTCCTTGTTGTTGTAATTTGACTGTCTGTTTGATGCTGCTCTGCCTCTGTATCTATTTTTGTTCACCATTTTATAATGGTTATTATTATCCATAGATGAGTGAAGACATGTGGTATTTTTCTTTCATTGACTGGCTTATTTCACTTAGCATTATGCTCTCCAGTTCCACCCATGCTGTTCCAAATGATAAGAACTCCTTCCTTTTTACAGCAGCATAGTATTCCATTGTGTAGATGTACCACAGTTTTTTAATCCATTCATCTGCTGATGGACACTTAGGCCAATTCCAAGTCTTAGCTATGGTGAATTGTGCTGCTATGAACATAGGGGTGGGGTACATATATCCTTTCTTATTGGTGTTTGTGGTTTCTTGGGATATATTCCTAGAAGTGGGATCACTGGGTCAAATGGCAGTTGCAATTTTAGTTTTTTGAGGAAACTCCATACTGTTCTCCACAGTGGCTGCACCAGTCTGCATTCCCACCAGCAGTAACATATCGCAGACATCATGTTATTTCAGTCTACAGACTTCAATATGCATCTCTAAAACCAATGGTCATTTTCTTACATAATCATAGTGCTGCTACTATGTCCTAAAAATTTAATGCTAATCCTTGGAACCATCTAATTTTTAGTCTTTAATAAAAACTTCTCTGCTGTTTTCTTACTGGTGGGTTGTGAACAACTCAGGTCCACCATTCCATATGGATCTGAGCCTCTTTAAAGCTAGGATAGTAAATCTCCTTTTTATCTTATTTTATTTGTGTCATGCTATTGATTTGTTAAACAACAACAACAAAACAAAACCTGTCAGTTGAGTTGAAGAATATTCCACATTATAAATGTCTCTGCTTCTTCTATTCTAATTATTTTCTGTAAATGGGAAGTAAGCTCTAGAGATTGACACTCCATTAGAATCAGGTTTAACCATTTTGGCAAGAATATTTACAGATGATACTGTATGTCTTATTTTTATCATCTAAAGAATCACAAAATACTCAACCATCTCCCGCCTGGTGATGCTTACTTACCAGTTGGTGAGCCTATGACAGCTTCATCCTTCTATTCTTCTTCTCATCAGCATTTTGTGTGATGGTTCCTGCCAGTAATCTTTTCCAGAGTCAGTTGCAAAGTATTTTTTAATAAATAAAAGTATCCTTTTCAGTGGGATTGCTCAGTGGTTGAGCATCTACCTATGAACCAAGAGGTCACCAGTTCAATTCTCAGTCAGGGCACATGCCCAGGTTGTGGACTCAGTCTCCAGTAGGAGGCATACAGGAGACAGCCTATCAATGAGTCTCACTACTGATGTTTCTATCTTCCTCTTTCCCTTCTTCTCTGAAATCAGTAAAAATATATTTTAAAAATAAAGATAAATAAATAAAGGTATTCTTTAATATCTTTCATAACATAGATTTGGGTGATCTAAAGTATAATTTCTGTAGAAATAGCATTTAATTATTAAATTTTTAGATAAAAGATTTGAAGTTCTTTACTTCTAATATAATTAATTAATTGGGAGAGTTATGATTCCCTCCCTCTCTTTTTCTCGCATATTATAATGAATGTATAGATTTTCATATACACAATGAGTTTGAGTCCAGTTATCCTTTTTGATGCTTAAATCGTGTGTATGCATCTCTGGCCAGTAGGGTTGGATCCCTTCATGTGGGGCCTTTGACGTGACCCATACATTTTTGACAATTGTATTGCTTTCATTTTTTCATCCTTCCTGGATATCAAAAGCTATCCTAGACTTATCCATTTCCTATGCTTTCCATATCTGGAACCAACCATTACCTCTGGGGCTCGGGCTTCACAGTCTGGACACTAGATGAGCTCATTGTCGTTTTTTTAAATGCGTCCTGTAGGAAAGGTAGGGAATATGTATTTGGGAGAAAGCAATACTGAATTTATTCTGAAATGTGTTCCCCCGTGTGTTCCTTTAGGGAGGGCTCATGGGACCAGTAGTCCCTAAGTGATCTGGAGAAGTTTAATGGAGATTAAGAAACAAGACTAGGAAGTCCAAAATGGGCACATATTCGATGACAAACATATTTCAGGCTCATATGCCAAGCAATTCAGAGCTAATTAAATTAAGACTTTTGCCTTCAGAAAGTTCACAGCCTTTAAAATATAACAGTACTATCTGCCATTAAAATCTCAGAGTTATGCTAGGGCATTACCTCAGTTAGAGCATTTTTACCTATATTTCCAAACACCCGATTTTCAGATCCTTTAAGATCAATCTATTCCTTGCACTTAGCCTATAGCTCACCATCTGGGTAAGAGTTGCACTCACATACATGGGGACGATTGTCAGGCTGGAGAAAAGTCATTGCCTTATTAAGAAACTACTGAATTTTATCCTTGGTCTCTCTCCCATTCTCTAAGGCACATCATTTGGGCCACCAGGTTACGAACTCTTTCCTACACACCATGCTCTCAACCTTCCTTAGCGTATTAATATTCTCCCCTCTTAAAAGTTCACTTGAACTTTGTTTCATTTACTCAGGGCACTACTCTCATCTAATTCATTGTTCTAATTCATGGGTAGATAATAAAATTCCATTTCTTATGCTAACTCTTATTGTTATATTTCTAAAAAAAAATTATATTTCTAAAGCTTTTAAGGCCACATCCAGTCTTAGTAGGACTATTGTGATTAATTACGTATATTTGCCAAAGGATGAAGAAATGGCAGGTAGAAGTCCTTGCATTTGTGATCTCTATGACAACTCAGGATAATGTTATACTACTTTACATAACCTTGCCCACTTCCATTGCGAAGATTAGGTGTCTGAAATTTTAATTAGATAGCAATATGAAAATCAAGGAGGATTTCAATAAAGACAGTTCTATTTGTTGAAGATGTTTAGGAAGTAAACATTTTTGGTGTATTAAAAACATGTTGATCATTAGGATATCATAGATACCACTTATTCATTTAATGGCAAAAATTAAATGTCTTGAGCTAGTTTGTGGGTATTCAGAGAAATAAAGCCTATTTATTTTATAGCTAAATTTTGTTGGTGGAAATAAATAAGTCAATTAGCAAATTCAATATAACATGATATTATATTATGTGTAAGAGTTTGCACAATTGCTTTGAGAGCACCGAGAAGCTCTAGTTCAGAAAAGAGAATCAGAAAAGTCTTCTTAACAGCTGAGTCTTACAGAGTAAAAGGAGTTAGCAAAACAGAGGGTGTTGATGCAGGGATGTTTTTTCAAGAACAGAGAACACATGAGGTGAAAACAATGTGATGTACTTGTAGGACTAGCTGTTCCCTGCAGTGTGGATGTAAGAAGCAAGCAGATGTGTAGAGAACTGAACTAGAAAGGGAGGCACAAACTGGTCATTATGCCCTGTTGTGCCAATTTCAGTTTCCTTTATTAATTTATTAAGCCGACTATTTGGAACCCCAAAATATTATAAGCAGGGAATACAGTGACCTAACTTAAAGATGTTTTGTGGTAAATTATGCTCAGACTACTGAACATGTTCTTTAAAAAAAATATATATTTAATTGATTTTTTTACAGAGAGGAAGGGAGAGGGATAGAGAGTTAGAAATCGATGAGAGAGAAACATCAGCTGCCTCCTGCACACCCCCTACTGGGGATGTGCCCACAACCAAGGTACATGCCCTTGACCGGAATTGAACCTGGGACCCTTCAGTCTGCAGGCTGAAGCTCTATCCACTGAGCCAAACTGGTCAGGGCTGAACATGTTCTTTTATTTAACAAATAATTATTAAGCATCCAGTATGTCTTGAGCACTGTGTTGCTGAGTAGTCATTCAATGGTTAGCAATGGCCCACAATCCCTGCCTGCCTTTATGAAGCTAAGGCCAGCTTGCCATTTATATTTTAGAGCCCATTCTCACCTGCATTATTCACTGGATTATTCTTGTAAAACATTTTAAAATATCTTCCAATGTTAAAAAAATACAAAAATATAAAATAAAAAGACATTCTCCCTTTAAAATGAATATATCTCTTTCCACTGCTAAATTTCCTCGCTCCTCTTCACCACAGACCTATCCTCAGCATCCCTTTCCTCTCTACTCTAAGATTTTTTTTCCTATCATTTCACTGGAATAACTTTTATTACGGTTATGGTAGCCATCTTGCCAAACCCATGATTAATTCTTTTTTTTTTTACTCCTTTTTTTTAACCTCTTAACAGCAACAGATACTGTTCTTAAAGCACTTTCTTCATCTCTGTGATTCCACTCTCTCCTGGTTTTCCTCTTAAATCTCATAGTTCTCTCCTTCTCAGGTTTCTTTGCTAGCTTCCCTCATGCTTCTTGGACTCTAAAAGTGACACATTGTCTGTACTCCACTTTCCTTCTTGATCTGGACTCTCTTTTTAATTAATTCCATCTAGACCCTTAGCCTAAATACTACTCATATACTGATAACTCCCTGATTCATATCTCCGGCTTCATTTACCCCCAGGACTCTGGATTCATACGTTAAAAATGTCTTCTAAACATTCCACGTAGATATCTAATGGACATGCCAGGCTTAACATGCACATCTAGAATAGAACTCTGGTCCTTCACCCCTCACACTCCCTCAGACTTGCCTCTTCACCAGTCTATCATTTCAGGAGAAGGCAGCATAGCTCACCCATTTACTGAAATGATAAACTATTTAGGCATCATCCTTGATGCACCTCTTTCCCATTTGCTGCTCTTCACATTCAGCTAATGGAAAGCCCTGGTTTCTTTCCCAAAATATCTTCAAACTGTGACCACTTTTATAATCTCTTCTGCAGCTACCCTGGCTACCATCATGTTGCTCTTGAACAATTGCAACCCTGTTCCCGAACTGTTCCACATTAGTCCGTTGTCCAGCGAGCAGCCAGTATTTTTTCTCAAATGCAAATTAGGACAGATTCCACAGATGTTTCCCCTTACCTCTGCCAAAGTGTTCCCATTGTAATTACAATGATATCTAGGCAGTAAGTTGAAGGAAGGTGAAAAAAAGAGCTCATCCCCTCTCTTTTAAGAAGACCTTCAAATAAATAGTGCCATAAGGCGCGTCTGAGAGCTTATTGACTACAGCTTGGTCATCTAGTGACACCTAGCTGTAGGCAAGTACAGGAAATGTGCCACTTTTTTGTTTGTGGCCATGCATCCACTAAAAATTGGAGATCTATTAACTAAAAAGGGAGTATAGATCTTGAGATAAGTACCTAGTACTCAATGCCTCATTGCTCAAGTGAGTCCTCCTCAGTAGGGTTTAATTGATTGTATATAAGGTGTCCTTGTTACTATCACATTACCCTGTTTTATTGTCTTCATAAATATCACTACCTTAATTTATATCTAGCAATCTATATCTGCCCATCCTTCTATTATGGAATTTATCCATCCATATATTTATCTATTTGAAATCTGTCCATATATTTATTGTCTGTTTTTTCCTTTAGGTCTAAAGATAAGAAATCAGGGACATTATATGTCCATTAATTATTATATCCATAGCACCTAGAACAGTGGTTCTCAACCTTCCTAATGCTGTGGGCTTTTAATACAGTTCCTCATGTTGTGGTGACACCATACCCAACCATAAAATTATTTTCATTGCTACTTCATAACTGTAATTTTGCTGCTGTTATGAATTGTAATGTAAATATCTGATATGCAGGATGTATTTAGGTGACCCCTGTCCCACAGGTTGAGAACCGCTGACCTAGAACAATGCCTACTACTTAATAGGCACTCAATGCATTTATGCTGAAAAAAATTCTCTCTGAGAAGTGAATGCTGAGGTTCTACTGGAATAGGGTGGGGAAAAATTAGGGTTACAGTTGTCAGTACATGAAACACAGTTTATTCTTGCATTATTATTTATTATGCATTAATTAATGTATTTTTTTCCATATGAACAACTATAAACCTACTTTTGCCCCACTTTGTATGTATTTACAGTTGGATGGTTTCAGTGTGCATATCGAAGTTTTAGGAGAATTGGTAATGTTTAAAATAGTTGGGGAGAATGTCAGAAAAATGGTCAGTTTTTGGTTATGGTGTTAAAGACTCATTTCATAGTGGTGATTATACATTTTATAACTCCCATCTATTTTGTTAAGTGACTTGCTTTGTTACTAAAATTCAGGCTTGAGATATGGCCAGTAAAGTTTACCTAGTGTTCCAAGTTTAGGATATTGGTAAAAGTATTATTAAAATGATGGGCAACTTTAACTTCTTGGTGATTATATAAAAGAAAATAAAAATGGTTCTAAGTATTTTTGATGAAAATAATATAAAAGAGAAAAGTGAGTTAGAAGAGAATAATATCTATGTTGAATATTTATATTGTCTTTTTGGTATGAAGTGGTGGTGATGTATTTTTTTTTAATTTATGTAATCTCATTTAATTTTCCTGAGTATATAAGTAAAAATAACGTGTTGGCTTGCAAAATAGATGTTACTATTGTTATCTTACAAATGAGGTATTACAAATTAAAGAGTTTAATGACTTTTCAAAGCATATAAAGGAAACCAGAGGAAAAAGCAGAATAGGAACCCATATCTTCTGTTTATTTAATGATCTAACAGGGAAATATAGAAGAGACATCCTGATGTCCTTTATCCTATTCATTCATATGGTTTGAGGTACTTTAATAACATTGGGGAATATTAGATTTCATCATATTTGCATCAACTCAAAGGAAGAAATGCTTAGGTAGCTATTTTTTGTTGGGAAATAAGTGATGTTGGCTTTAATTCAAGTCACTTACACAAATGAAACCATAACTTTAGGTGGAGTAGTGTCTTGAATTTCACATGAATAATGGATGCAAAAATAAATTAATTAAAAGTATAGCATTTCATTTTGGAAGATGATAGATGCATCGTAGTGTTATATGAATATCAACTGTAAGCAGCAAGGTGTGGTAGAAAAAAACAACATGGAGTTTGCAACACACAAATTAGAATCCTGACCCAGCCTTCTCTGATAATTAGTGTTGTCATGCACAATATAGGGATGAAAATGACTTCTTCAGAGCATGGTTGGGAGCACTGTAGATTTGCACCAGGAATTAAATGCCTCTGCCTGAAAATGACACACTTCTGATCAGAGTTCACAAACTGTAACAGGCATATGACCATATTTAACTCAAGGGGAAAGGGAAGCAAAACCGCCACATGGACCCATAAGGAGAATGAGAAGTATTGGTACCTCTCATGTATACCATAATGACTACCAAATTCTTTTCCATAGAGTGTCAAACTCTTCCCCATGCATAGTTTGCATTCCCACCAGCAATGCATGAGAGTTCTAGTTGTTTCTGTTCTTACCAGCACCTGGTATCGTCAATATTGACCATATTTTTAATATCACTCTTGAATTGTGTCAATTTGCCACCCAGGTTATCAAGGTGTACCTATAGCATCAATTTCCTGCACCTACAAAATGCTCAATCTTCCTTTCCCTTCTTTCCCTCAATCAATCCATCATCTGCTGATTTCATTGCCAAAATATCTCAAATCTTTCCATTTCTTTCCACCAGTTTTGCTACCACTACTGAAGATCATCTACTAGTGATACTACAGTGCAGTATCATCTTTTGTTTGGACTATAGTCTTTTAGCTGGTCTCCCTAATTTGACTCTTAACCCCACCACCACTGATCTGTTCTTCTCATTGCAGCAAGAGCAGTCAATTAATTCACCAGTGACTGACATCCCATTACATTTAGAGCCCAGTGTTAAGTATTGCACAGTCTGATCCCTACGCACCTTTTCCCCCATGGACTTACTTCTTGCCACTCCTATTTTCTCCCAGTAGCCTGAATAGTCTACATTCTTACCTTGCTCAGGGGCTGTGCAAATATTAGTCTCAGTTCTTATAATATTCCCTTGCTTCACTTCCTTTAATGCCACATATTCATAAAAACCTTTCTCTACTACCTTTTCTAAGGCAGGCAACACACTAATCCCCCTTTTTGTTTCCTTAATAATACTTATAATTTATAATGCTGTAGATTATAATTATAATTATTTTATGATTAATTTTCCGTCTGTATACCTCATTAGAATATAAATAATAATAAGCATAGTGAGGACAACAATGATGGTTGTTTTATGTATTACTTAACCCTAGCAACTAGCTGGAATAGTGAGTTTATATCAAAGCAATACAATTTTAAAAAGGAACAAAGGAAACGAGAGAGGGAAGAAGGGTTGGAAAGAGAGGGAGGAAGGGAGGAAGAAAAGGAAGTGAGGAAAGAAAACAGAAAGGGAAGAAGGGAAGCTGTCACCTGGGTAGATATGCAGGCTGCCAACCAACAGGCCAGTTGAGTATCTCCCCCTTTTGTTCATATAACGGGCCTCCAGTTAAAATTCCACCCTCTTTTCCAACTTTACTTCATATTTTCTACTAATAAACTTTTCCATATAGCCCTACAAATTATTCCAAGTATTCCATTTATTTTTATATTTTGCTATCTTGACATTTGTTTATGAAGAGGCAAATAATTATTTTCAATAAATGTGCTATTCAAATGCCATGTCTTCTTTGAAAGATAATCAGTCCTGACTCTAAATTATCATAATAGTTTATTTAAATATTTCTTTTTACATATTTAAGTGTGGTTTTTTTAAATAAGAAATCACTTTCTGGTCAATGGTTTACATTTTATGGTTTGTATTTTATGTCTTCTATACTGTGGGCTTCTAGAGCACGAAGAATCTATATAGATAATTATTTTTCTAATCCTTTAAAATATCTGATCTAGTACCTTATCCATAGTATGTTATCAGTAATTTTTTTTACTTAACTCTCCATCCATAAGTTAACAATTAAATAAATGTTAGCTCCAAATTTTCAATAATATTTTAGACTTTGGCTTTCAACAAGGCTTTTATTTTTTAGACAGATAATTAACTGTATTATGATTTTGTACATGTCACATTACACTGATAATATAAAATATTACAGCAGGCAATTTCAATCCACTTATTTGCAGAGCATGGGATATACAGGTATTTAGTATCTACTCTGCACATAAACATTAAACATTAGGAAAATAAATTGCTTTTTTATTCTTACTTTTTTCTCTCCTTCCAAACACCAGTACTTTAACAATTTTGTCAAAACAAGATGCTTAATTATAGCACCTCTGCAGTAGAGGTTATTATATCAGACAAAACTGTTGACACATTATAGCTAAGCTACAGCCGAGTGAAAAGTTTAATCAGCTGTAAAAACACCAATGAATTAGATTCTAACTATGATGGGCCATCACAGGAAAATGATTTTCAATGTAATCCTGAAAATAAGGTCTTGGGTGGGGAATTTTGCTGATTAAGGAAATGCGGGCTTACAGCATTCTGCCCTAAAGGAGAAGAGCTTGATGTTCATCTCTCTAATAGAAATCATTTGGTACCATGCCATGAATGGTGAGGGTGCAAAATGCACAATGACTTGTACGCATGCATATAAGCATAATCAACGAACACAAGACACTGTGGGGTAGGGGAGGAGGGGGGAAAGTCAAGAGGAAAAAATGGAGACTTATTTAACACTCTTTGTAATACTTTAAGCAATAAAACTAAATTAAAAAAATAAATAAATACGCATATCTTTTTCATTGTATATATTATATATTTTATATTAAAAGTCCATATTTTATGTTAAAAATGCACAATGTGAACTACATATGATATTACCTTGCCAGGAGTATGTTCATAGCTAGAACTCAGAACCTGATGGACAATACCCAAACTCATATATCCCTAGAGTACAATCAGTATCATCTGTGCCTTGTATCTTGTCATTTTATCATTATACCAATAATGTGAGCTCAGCCCTTTCTCTGGCCTAAGGGTTTTCACACTGTTGTTCGCTACTTTGGACACTTATTTCCTTAGATTGTTTCCTTCTCGTCATTCAGACTTTAGTTCACATGTCACTGTCCCAGGAAGGGCTTCCATGCTCACCACATCTTGTTTACTCTACCCTCTCTAGTCATATTAGGACACAAAGCTGACCTTCTCTTATTCAGAATCTTTGTCAATATCTGAATTGTAATCCTTCTGATTATTTGATTACTTTTTTTTACTTCTACTAAAATGTTAACTGAATATATATATAGATGTGTGTTTGTCTTATTCACTGCTATGCTTCCAGTGCTGAAATAATGTCTGATGTAGAGTTGTAATTCCATCAATATTATACAACAAATGGATGGGCCTCATTTGGTACATCATCTCTCCCTAGCATTGTAGAATCAGTCTTCAGCTTATTAAAAGAGGTCAATAATGCTTGATGTTCATTTCTCTAATAGAAATCATTTGGTACCAGACCATGAATGGTGAACTATCATTTTCTCAGCTATTTTCCTGCTGAGAAAATGATGCAGAAAGATTCACTATAAGTTCATCTACAATATTAACTGTAAAAACCTGCTGGAGTTATCAGATTTTACAAAAAAAAAAAAAAAGAAAAAAGAGAACACCTTAAGGGAGAAAGCAGAGGTGGAGAATCACCATTTATTGAGGATCTATCATGTGCCAACTAATATGTTAGGTGCTTTGGATATATTATATACTTATTAACCATAATAATAATGATAATAAAACTATTGAACACCTGTGTACCAAGCACAACTTTGAAATCTTTCATTTTATTTAGTTTTTTTTCTCATTAAATCCACATCATTACACTTATGAGGTAGCTATTATGATTATCTTCATTTTATAGTGATGGAAATGGCTTAATGGGAGATATTATTTTCTCATTTAAGTTCGGAAAATCAAAGTTAAAAGTAATGCTTTAAGGCTATACAAATAGAATAAATGACAGAATTTGGATTTGAACTTCAGATTAATTGTCATTTTTATTATGAAGGGGAATCATAAAAGGCTTTCTAACAAAAGTGACAATTGATCTGAGTCTTGAGGACAATAAGTAGGAATTTTCAAGAAAAACTAGCGACAAGGGCAAGTGACGTCCTCAGCCTAAGATAGATCATGTGCGGAGGCTCAGAGGTTTAAGAAAAACCACTAGCAAAAGTCTCATCTTTGCCGAACCACATACAGAAAAACAATCTTTGCAGCCTTTCAGAAACCCTCTATTGGGTAATTAGCTTTCTGGAACACTGCCAAGCAGCAGCAAATTTTTCTTTCTCAGCACCCCTGGGATTATCTGAAATACAGGACAAATATTCTTGCCACCAAACAATGTTAACATAATTAATTTGCATGAAACTCCATGTAACAACACCCGTATTAAATGTTAAATGAGTGGATTGTTTTCCAGACACAGAATTTCTTGACATCTTTATTCTTAAAAACGTGTTAAGCTCACTCACAAGCTTAATGTTACCCCCTTTATTGAGGGAGTGCTTGAGGTTTAGGAGTGCAGTCACAATGGTTTCCCTGAATCATGGACAGAAGCACGTTTAATTCAAGCATTCTTCTCCAGTGCATCCTAACACTACCTCTGCTTACGGTGGCATTATGCTCTTCCTCCTCTCTAGCATCTCAAGGACAACGAGAGCTCCTAGTCTTTATGTTCATTGTCTTATCAATTCTCACGTAGGAAAAAGACCAGGTTGAGAAACAACAGGTGTCATAATGATCCATTATTGTGGGAACAAGACCTTTGCTTTCACTCTGTTGCTCACCATCCCCCCCCCCGCCACCCCCTGCCCCGGTAATATTTTCTCCTCTAGCTGGAGTGTTACAGAATCATCCAGGGGTCTCTCTACTCTTCCCTGTGTTACAGCCTTTGTACTGACGTATCACACACAAACCCTGTTGAGCTAGTACAGGTGTGTTGAGCAGGTGCCTCAGCTTTGTCACACCTGCTGCCAAGAAGTCTCTTCCAGAACAGCAGTGTGGCTTCACCCCAGTGGTAAGCATGAGGGGACACTTCTGCTTTGGGTTAGTCACCTCTAACTGCCTCAGTAGGTTTGATGCCTACAATGAACATGTTGCTCTCAATTTAGACAAGATTTTAAACCATTTTTATTAAGCTTCTTTGTTTGATACCCTCTTTAAGAATGCAGTGTTACAGTGGGTGTAGCTCCCCTCTTCCTCAAACATTTTCACTGACTGAGATAGTTGAGATCAGATATTGAGATCAAGATGAGGCAGATGCAGGGTATGTCGGCTGAACTGGGCTTGTGAGTTGTTCTGATTCTCTCTGTGACTGGCTTGTTTGCCTGTTAAGTCATGATGCAAACAAAAGAGTTATCAATACTCACCAATTCACAGTTGTAACTAAATACCAAAATGCAGAGATAAGAATTCTAAAGATCAGAGTCTTGGGCTATAGAGGTTGACAGATCTAGATTCAAGTTCTTGTTCCAATCACTTACTAATTGGGACAAATTACTATTGGGTACATGGCAATAGGAGAATGGATGCCTGGTTTAGCCAAATTGATTTCTTTTTTTTTTATCTTAGAGAAAGAAGTAATTGTAGAAAGAAGGTAATAATTATCATTTGAAAACTCATTTTCTGATTGTTAGGTATTTTAATAGTCATCACTAACACTGTGTAGCACTTAACTGGGCCTCAGGCATTGTTCTACTTGCTTGGCATTTATTAACTCATTGAATTGTCATAAGGCACCTATGAGGAAGACATTATCGCTATCTCTAATTTATAGATGAGGAAATCGAGGCATAGGGAGGTTAAGTGACAAAAGTTGTATTTGCTGGCAGATACAACTCTTTCAGGTCTGCCTCTGTGAGCTGGCATTGTCTCCTGCTCTGCCCATTGCCTGCTGCTAGGAGTGGCTCTCAGAGGGGCTGGGCTTATAGGCCAGTGAACTTTCAGTGTAAAAAAAAAAAAAGGTACCTACCTCCATGGAATCTGGCAAGGGCCTACTGGCTTCCTCAAATTCCCATCTGGACAGAGCCAGTAAAGCCCAATGAGGGTGTATGCTGTATAGAATAAAAACTGTTTAATATGGGATGTGTTTTTCAAGCCAGTAAACAAGTAATTCCACTTTAAACCTCAGTATACTGCAAGAAGATAAATATTGTTTACATATTAAAGTAAAAAAAAAGCGCATAGACACAGACATCATTATGGTGATTATCAGCGGGAAAGGGGGTAGGGAGAAGTAGAAGAGAGTAAAGGAGATAAATGGTGGTGGAAAGAGACCTGACTTGGGGTGGTAAACACACAATACAATATACAGATGATATATTATAGAATTGAACACGAAACCTATAAATTTTATGAACTAATGTTACCCCAATATAGTCATTCTTAAAAGCTCACAGAAATCAAGTACGAATGGTCTTATGCGAATGGACAAGTGAATATTCTCAGTATACTGTAATTTTTATAAGCGGATTTTTAAATCAGGTTTTAGTTTTATTTATTGTGCCCTTGAAAGCACACAGTACTTCTCTGATTTATGATCCATTAAAGGCAAATCTTAGCTTTAGACACAAGCACAAACCTACATATGCTTATTAGTTTTTACAAACATGCATATACTTAACTGAAAAATGAGCAGTGGGTCCTGTCCAATTATAAACTACATTAACAGCCAAATCGCTTCCTTTTATCTGTCATTCTCTTCCTTGCTGCTAGAAGAACTCATCTGTCTTGAGTCACATGCTCAGAAACTTGATTCCCTTTTCTAAGACGATGCTCATTGGTCTAATTCTGAATAGATGCTCCTTGCAAAGATTAGTGGCTCTGGGTCTTGGCTGCACATCATGGTCACTTGATGAGCTTTACAAACATAAAAGCCCAGGCCCTACCATGTATCAATTAAGTCCAAGTAGCCAGGCACTTGCTACTCAACCTGAGTCCCTTAGTAAGTAGCATCATCATCACCTCATAGCTTGTTAGAAATGCAGACTCCCAGGTTCAACCCAAGACCCACTGAGTAAAAATCTGCATCTTAAGAGATCTCCAGAGGATTTACATACATATTACAGTTTGATAAATGCTGCTCTAGGGTCAGGAGTCCGCAAAAGTTTTCTTTAAAAACACAGATGTTAATGATAAGTATTGCAGGCCCTAAGTAGTCTAGCACATTTTTTTCTTTTTAAACAATGCCTTAAAAATTAAAAATCCATTCTTATGTTGGGGTACCCATAGTCAGACAATCAATGGATTTGGATACCACTGGAGTTTATGAGTCCAATTTACCAGTGGATAAACTAAGGGCCAGGAGGTTACATTTCTTACATAACAGAGAATAATAGAATGGGAACTAGAATCTAGAATCCGCCTTTATTCTTTCTATAGTTGTATTCTGCCTTTTTTTAAAAAAAACATTTTATATATTTCAGGGGTAATTGCATTACAACTGTGCTTTAAAGAACAAAGAGTTAATACTACATGAGGAATAAGAGCTTCACTTCTTTAGTACCTACTAAGCTTTCAACTATGGCAAGGGGACTATAAGCATTGTGTGGACTATTTGAGAATTTCAGTTTGGATAAGGTGACACTTCACTAACCTAAAAATACTCCCAAGACCCTTGGGACATTAACTCCTATTTTGATGAAGCAACTCATAGACAGAAGCAAGAAACTTCGCTAGGTCCCTGTGAAAGAGATCAAACCACCAACTAGTTTCCTAGCAACAGTGGACTTCTATTTTGTTTTAGGTTGATTTTTTTGTTTTGTTTGGTGGGGGGCCTGGCAGCTAAAAATCAGCTCTCAGTTGGTTGTGATCTCTGGAGTGAAATTATCATATAAAAAGGAGTAACTCTGTTAAATTTGGACTTTATTCCTTCAACTCCCCCTGCCTGGAACCATACATAATATGATTAATCTGTCATTTGTTTGGAGTGTCTTAGTCTCTTTATTTGGTTCATTAAGAGATATTATCCTGTATTCTATTGGCTTGTGAAATTATTATAATTCCCACAGTAAATTTGTGCTAACTAAATTGTTGACAAATACAGAATTAGATTTTGGAGCATATTTTTGCTGCCTCCCCCAAAGGAAAACAAGCAAACTTTGTCTTCATTTCAAGTGTTGAAAAAGTAGAGGCTAGATTATAATTCCAAAACATAAAGAGAAAGTCCCACAGTCAGAACATTCAAAGCCATCTTTAAGTCTAACGCAGCTCTGCTGAGGCCCTGATACCTGGCCTAAACTAACCCCATTAGAAGGTTGGGCAGAAAGGGACTAGATCCTGCTCCCTTGTCATCCACTTATTGAATATAATCCTGCTTCAGACAGATTGCTCGGAACCACAAATTTACCACCTGCTTCCTGAGGTCTCAGCATGTGCCTGGCTCATGGTTGGGACTCTCACCACAGTCCACCATCTGGGCCATGGGGCTCTGCATGGACTGGCCAGCTGATCTGATAGTCTCTGAGGGGGGTTATTTACTCCAGATCAAACACCACCGAGTCTCATCTTCTATTCCTTTTCCAATAGCTCACAAGCCAGACTTCGGTAAATAAACACTCTCCCTACCAGGCAGTGCCCTCAGTTCTATGTTTTCAGCAACTAGCCTGGTCTATTGAAACAGTGCCGTCTGCTCAGTCTACTCTGCTCCCACTCCTTCGAGTTCCCTTCTGACCACTGTGAGTTATGGCGACTAAACCCTCTACAACTGGCTCTGAGCTAATATTCTTGATTTCTCATCGTCTCCCAGATCATCTCTCACTGCTCCGAGGACATTAAGCTTCATTCTCACTCCCCTCCCTGTGGCTTTTTTATGTGGCAGGGAGCCTGCCAACCACTGGGCTCTCACTCCCCACTTACTATTCCACAGCATTGAACTGTTGGCCAGGAGATTTATAGAGCAGTTGGTTAAAAACTCTTAAATCAGTCTGGCTGTTTCAAACAGGAGACTGCCTTTGGCAGCAGCATCCTTAAGCATCTTCTTTGGCTGGTATTTTTAATTAACACAGCTAAACACCTTGTAGTATTCGGGCAGGCCAGCAGGACAAAATTAACAGAGAGACAAAGGCAAAGATGTTAACAGGGTTGAGAACCAACTTGGGAGAGCTCGGTCTTAATCTTATTGCAAAGTTAAAATTAAGTTTCCCTAAATCCTTTAAAGGATTGTCCCGTAAGCCCTTGAGAGTGAAGTTGCTGGCTTTTGGTGTCAAGGTTTACTAGAGTGGTTCAGGCTCTTCAGACTTTGAAAGCGAAGGACTAGAATTAATTTATGATGAACACCTCACAATGAAAAATAGCTATCAACAGCCTGGCTGGTGTGGCTCCATGGTTGAGCATCAATGATTTGATTCTGTCAGGCTTGATCCTGACCACTGTGAGCTGCAGGCTTGATCCTCAGTAGGGGGCATGCAGGAGGCAGCCAATCTCTGATTCTCATCACTGATGTTTCTATCTCTCTCTTGCTCTCCCTTCCACTCTCTGAAATCAATTAAAAAAACATTTAAAAAATAGCTATCAACATTGAACACCTCACTTAACTGTAAGTAATAGAATTTTTGACTGATAAAGTAACCTTTAATGCAAAAACTTTCATGCATTAATTCTACAACCAACATTGGAAGTAAATATTATTCTCCAATCAACACTGGAGGCAAATATTATGATCCCAGTCTTGGATAGGGAAAGTGAGACTCAAAACCTTTCAGTGAACATTTTAGAAGATAAAGGTATAAACATAAGAGTAGGATCAACATATAACCCAGTCCTTTTAACTTCACGTTACCTATAATTATATCATGATCACATCATACCTGATTTAGGGATCCTAACCAATAAGCAAATTGCCAGTTTGTACTCTGGGAAGTGCTTCCTAACTAAAGGGAAGGAAGCAGCTCTCAGCACAGCACATGTGATCAATTCATTTAAGACAGAATATCAAGAAACATGTCATTGCTGTGACCTAATTTCAGCTTACACTGACAGGGACTTTGGTTGTTGCAGCTCTTTTTGTTCTCTCTTGGTGAGAGTTAGCTTGGGTTGTGATCCAAATGGCTTAGGAGGATATATTGTTATTTCTTTAACAAAATAGAAAAAGGGAAAGGAATAAAAAGAGGCAAAGCTCCAGATTGGGGATGGGTTGATTCTCTGTAACCAGTGTTTGAGTTACAAATGTAATACTCGGGCTGGTTTGCCTGCTGCTTCCCATGTGGGTCTCTGCCTTACAATGGGTGTTTTTAAGATGTTCTAGTGCAGTGGTTCTCAACCTTCCTAATGCCGCGACCCTTTAATACAGTTCCTCATGTTGTGGTGATCCCCAACCTTAAAATTATTTTCGTTTCTACTTCATAACTGTAATTTTGCTACTGCTATGACTTGTAACATCAATATCTGATATGCAGGATGTATTTAGGCGACCCCTGTGAAAGGGTCATTTGACCCCCCCAAAGGAGTTGTGACCCACAGGTTGAAAACCACTGTTCTAGTGAGATGTTATGACTAGAAAGTAAAACTTTAATTAACTAGAGCTCAATTAACTATATCATCTGTTTAGCTGATTTTTTTTTCTGAACTAGTCTCATCAAGATATTGAGACAAGTCTCAAGATAACAAGCTGACAATTAAGATAGTTACAGAGAAATAACATGTTCCCAATATAGATACCTGAGTCAACTATGAGATCATGCACACATCCATTTACACTGTGGAGTCTCCACTCCCATTGTGGAAGGAGGCAGCTGTGAGTGGGCAGGTATCTAGGTACTGCCACCCAGATACTATCACTTAAACTCTTAGTGCTTCAGTTTGCTCATCTATAAAATGGGGATATGATCACTAATTTCAAAGAGTAATTTTTAAAGATAATTATAATAATTTCAAAATTTTCATAACCTGTGAAGTACTGTGCATTTAATAATGATTGACATATTTTAATTTTTGGCTATTAGTTCATTTCATCTGCACAACATGTGGTAGAGAAACATCAATTTTAAAGATGAGGAAACTAAAGCAAAGACTTTATATTTATAATAGTGATCCAGTGCATGAAATCCATGCACATTAAAAGGGAATTAATTAGAGAAAATATTTTAATATTGCTATTTGCCTTTTCTCTATAACAGAAGTGTTAGAGATGAAAGAAAATTAGTAAAATGTATATGAAAATCTCCCTCCTGTCAAAGTCTGGGGCATGCTGTGGACCCAGAGTCAAGTCCCTGCCCACCGTGTGTACCTTGAAAGAAATCACAAGAGACCCAGACCTGGCTGGCCCCACCTGTGTCAAGTGCCACAGGGCAGGGGGCCCAACCTTAGATTCCTTGGCCCTGGTGCAAGGGTGTAATGACCATTTGCATATTTGCTCTTTATTATATAGATAAGCATTATTAATTCAAAAGTATTTGTTAACCACATACTTTGACTCAAGTATGTACTTATCTCCTGTTAACTCTTTTTTTTCTTCTTTTAATGCCTTCCTCCCTTCCAGCACTTCCTCCTCCTCCATTTTCTTCAGGCAATAGAGAATGAATGCTAGACTTGGGCAAAAGTTCTGTGACAAATCCTGCTATTATGTGATCTTGAGCAAATGACTGTCTCCATGTATCCATTTTCTGCCATTGAAATAATGAGAGGATACATCCTAATTTAACAAGCTTATACAAAGGTCAAGGTAGTGAAAGTGTTAACCATTGCTATTACAAATAGTTCCTGACAATCTCTAAGGTCCTCTCATTCCTGACATCCTAAGAGCCTATAATTCTTCATCTCTAAGACAAGCACAGAACTGATACATAGGGTGATGACTCAGGGAATCATCCAGTCTCAAGAAAATAAGATCAGCAGATTCAAGTGCAACCTTTAGTTAACCAGGAAATGAAAATAGCTAAGTCATGCTATAAACAATCTGGATTCTGATATATGAATTCTTTTAGCCTGTATTGAGTAGGTGCTAATCTTCCTGGGAACCTAATAGGGTAGGAAAGGGGGCAGAGTACTGAAATGAAAAG
This sequence comes from Murina feae, assembly GCA_004026665.1. NCBI lineage: Eukaryota > Metazoa > Chordata > Mammalia > Chiroptera > Vespertilionidae > Murina > Murina feae. Next base: position 7,650 of record PVJC01016316.1, on the reverse strand, counting down.
GTATGTGAGAGTTATGATAACAGTTTGTTATATCCTATCAACTGAATTAAGTTATGTACTTTTACTAGGAAAAGAAACTGGGATGGTCTGCTCTGAAAGGGCATGGAATAAGTCAATTAAATTTGCCCTGTGAAGCGCTTGTCTGTTCATGTGGTTGCTGAATAATTGCTTATTGATGATGAGCATGAAGCAATTAGGAATCGGGAGAGTAGTGATCAGCCTTGAAAACATTGGTCAGAAAAATCTTTGACCACACTTCCAGCCAACTTAATGGATGTGCAAAAAGTCCTGGTGGTTTTCATTTAATTTAGTAACAACTAATAAGCCTTGATCTTGTGGCAGGCACTTGGCTAAGCTCTGGTGACATAGCATTGACTACTGTTCTCCAGAAGCTTTATTCTCTGCCCTGGTTGTAATTATATACGAGGGTTTTTATGGGAAAGATGGAAAATGCCCCAACAATAGTGGGGTTTGGAAATTCCTTGGCTTACAGAAGAAAAGAAACCCACAGTGAGTCTAGTGAACTCTCTGGGCTAGTGGTTAAGTGGAAGAAGGCATAGCAGAAGGATTCTTAGGTGGCGACAATTCTCTAACCATTTGAGCATCTCATCAGTTGGAGGAATGTGGGGAGCAGTCTTACTTCTACTGACATAAAAATTCTCCATGTGTGCTTGAGAGAGAGAAAAACTTTGTTTCCAAACTAATACTTTTTAATGTGGTTATGAAGAATGTTGATTAGTAAGTTAGACAGAAAGTGTTCAATGCATAAATAATTTTGAAATATGTTGTCCATGTATTACAGAGCTTCATGGAGGCTTTAGTATGCCAGTGTGATATGCTGTAATTAGCTAGTTGTTAACAACAGGGAAAGAGCAAAGGGAAGGCCAGACATTGTAGGCATGTCCTTGGGCAGCTTCATCAGGAAGCTGTAACTTTGCACTCCCCAGGGGATCCGGGGCCAATTCCCCACAGATCATAGAGGGAAAAGAACCCAATAAAGGGGAGATAGGCACATGCCCACTAAAGTTGGGATGACATAGGGAGGGTAATTTCCTGTCAATCACACCTAGGAACAGAAATCACTGGTCAGAATGGGCGTGGCCACTGCAAGTTGCCTGAACATTTTGGAAGACATAATCTCCTAAACAAAGGAATTTGCTCTCTTGTGACTCTTGCCTCTTGGGGCTCTTTTGCTCCTGTTTCCTCACATTGGCTTATATGGGGACCCATACAAAGGGACTAATTTAGGACCATAGCTGGGAACACAAGCTAAACTATTCTGATGCTGGATTGAACACTGCTCCAGTATGGAATAGAAATTCTGGACACTGGCTCTGATTTTAGCCCCACTAAAGGCAAAATAGGACTTCTTCCTTGGTCATACTGAGGGAAATGAAACCTTGGAAACTCGGGCTTATAGAAATAAGGTTTTCTACAGTACAATGGGTAGCACCAGAGCTACCCTAGAGAGGACCCACATTAGTGTGAGTGACTAGTGGCACAATTGCCACTGGACATGTGAAGGCTGAAGGAATTCTGCAAGCATTTTTGGGGAGTTATTTGCATATGTCCTTACCATCTGTATGAATACAATATGATTGTCAATACTGCCTTAAGCTCTTTCAATTCCCAGACTAGGGTTTTGTATCATAATTCATTTTATATCATAAATCAGACTTTGTCACCTCCACTTACAAAATTCCATTTAGTTGTCATGATGTATTTAGTAGCCATCAGCAAGAGACCATGATGGTTTCACTGTGCACATACCTATGTGTGTATGTTCTCTTTTCAGAAGACAGATCAGTAGCCATTACCTGCTATGTGTGAATGGTAAATACCACCGTGCAGTCATTCATTGCATCCCAAATTGTTACTGGCATTAATAACTGTGAAACTATGGCTATCTGTGTTGCGTTAGCTAGACATATTCCCACTATTAACTGTTAGATAACAGCAGCAGCTTGTCTAATGAAAAATAATGATTTTAAAACAAGGAACTCCAAAAAAATTGACTCCACTGAGAAGCCAGTAACAGAAAAGCAGAGCATCTTCTCCAAGTTCCCACATTTCTTGCAGCTCTGGTTCTGAAAGACTTTGTTAGCTGTGCCTCGGTAGCAGCATGGGAGACTTAAACATTAGTATGAGTATCTTTTCCCCTTCACTCCTTAGGTCTCTCAGGATCTGAGCAATGCATTTGAAATGGTTGATTATGACATTCTATTGGATAAATTAACCTCCTAGTGCGTGATGCTTCAACTCAAAAATGAATTGCAATGTATGCAAATCTAATAAGCCGAAGAGGCTGAACACTTTTTGTTGTTGTTTTGGTGGAGAAGAAAGCATTATTCCATTCCTCTTAGTTATGATATCGGAAGCAATCACATTCCAAACCCAACAGGAGATTAAAAAAAATTTTTTTTTTGCATATTGCTATGCCAATTCTAAATGTGCAGTTGCAAAATGGCATCTTGGTTTATAAGGCACACCAGTTTGATTGTGTAGGTTATAAAGGCATTTATTTATGCACCCATTTGTAAACAGTCTTCATCGCTATAGCATCTGGGAGTCTGACATTACTTAAAAAACACAATTAAATTTGAAAACCTCATACTGGAACCTTATTATAAACTTATTATTCCCTTTCCTTAATTTCATCCCATTACTCCTAATTATAGTTTTCTATCATAAACAGTTCTTCAATTATTTTCTCCCTAGGGGAATTTGCAACCAGAGATGAAACCTTTCTTTCTTCCTCCCACCCCTATTTTAGTCTCTTGAACAGTGGCAGTAGGAGCCGTGCAGCCCACACTTTCTATTTCTAGAATGTTTCTGTGAGAAGGATTCCTTAAAGAACAAGGGTCCTGCTCAGGTGAATGTAATTTATCTATAAGTAAATGCAGTGTCAAAAACAAATGAGGCTGACATTCAGGTTGGCTTTTAATTTTTGCTAGAGCTCAGGTAAAGTTGCTCATTTTCTCTAAGACTTGTTTCCTTATTTGTAAAATATTCATAAGAATGTGTTCTGTTTCTCAGGACTGTTTTGCATTAATAAGCCCACAAGAATGTTTTTAAACTGTGGGGTCTTATACAAACATTAGGAAACAGTGCTACATAACTGTCGATGAAGCTCTTTTTATGTGTCAGACACTGGACTAAGGAGTTCATGGATATCCTTTTATGTTATCCTCCCAACAACTCTTGAGATACCATTTTAGTGCCCATTTACAGATGAGCAAAATGAGGCACAGAGAAGAAAATACTCTATAAAAGGCAAAAATGAATAAACTATTGAAGACTGAGATTTAAATACAGATGTTTCTGACTCCATAATTGGGTTCACAATAGCAGAATTAGAAAGCATATTGAGGGTACCCACCATCTGCATTTATGAGGCAGAGCCTCATGGGAGCCTGAAAGGTGTCCAAGGTAGGGATATTATCTACACCTGAGTAATGAGAAATGTGATGTTAAGCTCAACCTTTAAGGATGGTCTGGGTTTGGGAATATAATTGATATTGTGATGGTTAATTTTATGTATCAAGCTGTCTGAACATGGTACCATGTTTAAAACATTGTCTTTGATTCAACATTGTTTCTGAGTGTATTTGTGAGGGTGTTTCTAGATGAGAATAGCATCTGAATTGGTGGATTCTGTAAATTGCCCTCCCTAATGTGGTTGGGCATCTTGTAATCCTTCAAGGGTCTGAATAGAACAAAAGGTGGAGGAAGGGGTATTTATTCCTTTTTCATTCCCTGTCTCACCGATTACATAGGATATCTCCTCTTCTCCTGCCCTTCCACCAGAATTCATATCATAGGGTCTCCTGGGGTCTCCGACCTTCAGGCTCAGACCAACTTACACCACCAGCTTGTAGATGGCAGATCATGGGACTTCTCAGCCTCCGTAGCTGCATGAGTCAATTTCTCATTCATTCTACCTATCTATCCATCCCATTGGCTCTGTTTCTCTGGAGAATCCTACCTAAAGACATAAATCTAAAGCCATGACCTAAATACCAAACTCCATGTTTCTGGTTGTTTTGTGCTAAGGATGGAGCCTCGGTGAGATGGCACTTTTGTTTGAGAGAAGTCATTACTGGGGCATATTTACGAGGTAATGGCAGCTTCCAAACTTTTGTTTAGAGGAGTTAAATGGCCTTACCTAATGAAGTACTGGGAATTTTAAGTTTCCCGTCTATGAACAAAGAAAACATAAACCATGTATTGGAGGGGTTTCAGCCATATGGTGAGAAGTGATGGCTACAGAAAGTGATAACAGGTACTAATCTGTTGTTCAGTTTTAAGATGTTTCCTAATTGTTTCTGTAATTCTGCTTTGTATATCCTCAGTATTCCACTAAACTTGATTTAGACAACTTACATAACTAATATTGAGAAAACACAGTTTGGAGAGGGCAGTATGCTTAGGTTTCAGAGCAAAGCAGACAAGAGAGAGTGTTTGGGCACCTCCAATTATGGCAGAATGAAAGGGTCAATCTGAGAGAAATCAAGAACTGAACTGGAGGCTAGAACAATCCTTGTGGCAGTGTACAAACTGCACCCTCCCCTACTTGAGGAATTCTCCAACTCCTGGCAAGGCACTGAGCTTGCTTTTCATATTATGTGAGATTGGGGTCTGGCATTCTTTTGTTTAGAGACTAAAACAAGGTGGTGTCAAAATGCTGGAGGATGCAGTGATGCTTGACCACTACAGATAACACCTGCGAATGCCTGCAGTCTTTACTGTCCATTGTTGTGTTATCTATTGACTTTTTAAAAATGTTTAGTAGCTTCCCTTAGCGTCATATGTGTCTGACTGTTGACTCTTGACTATTGATGACAGTAGTTTTCTTCAAGTTGTCTCAAGTGTCTCACTTTGTATTAAAGTGTAGCTAAGGCTCTGGTTTACAGGCTAACGGCAGAAAGCTTTCTGTTTCCACTTATTATTGAGAATATTTGTACCTAATACTATTCTAAGTCTTTTATATTTTGCTGATTTTCACATGTTATTTGGGCAATTTTATTGGAGATTTTCTCCCTCTTGAAAATAATTTATTGCACTAATAAGTGTGCCATTTTCATGAGTAGGATGTGAAAATCTAGTTGAACAGCAGAGTGCGGGAGAAAAATTGTTCCCTTTCCCTGGCTTATTTTTTGTAAAGGCCCTTGACAAAAAGATGCAGTGCAGGATGCTTAGCACAAACAGGACCATGTATTGCACACAAAACACAATGTTTCCATGTCGAATTATTCCTTATTAATGTCCTTTAGCTAGTCTTCACATATTTGTAAAAGACCTAATTATTTGGTAAGTGCAGGGTTTAAATAGTCATTGAAATTCATAGCTATTAGAATTAATTTGCCTTTCAGGAGAGCTGTTTCATCCTTGTAGTTTTCTGAAGATTAATCATTTGACCTCAGGTTCACAGAGAAGATAAGCACAAGGGGAAATATGACTTGGAAATAGCAAGGCCTCGGCAAATGCTGAGCCATGAGGGTTATTTGAGTTCAATAGTGGGAACCCAAACCCACATATATTAGGGGCTTCCTCAAAGTAGTAACCAACAGCTTGAGGAACCTTAAACTCCTCACTCCCCAGCTAGTGATGTTTCCGTGACAACACTGTGTCCCTGTATTAAGCCATTAGAGTCAACCAGAATGTTTGGGCAAAATGTGCCTGGCCTAATGTTTCCGATTGAATGTGAAGATCAGCCTCTATCTCTCAAACTTTCCCTTAAGGGGATGCTTTTCCTGTCCTTTGTCTTTCCCATGTTAATCCACCACAGGAGTATTTTTGTGTTCTGAAGTTCCTTTCTGTTCAAGTTCTTCCAATGATCATTCAATGTCTACGAAATAGGTCCCTAATCTCATCCTGGTATTCAGAGCTTTGTATAATCTAGTAAACTGGCAGTTCAAACTTTGTCATCCATTCAGAAAAATACAGCTTCCATTATGAAGGACTTATTCAGTACTAGACAATATACATCCCGTCTCATTGAATCTCCTGAAATACAATAAGTCCTTACATGGAACATAATCAATAGGTTCTATGTATGACCTTAAGTGAAATGACTAATAATGAAATCAATTTTACCATAAACCAATTGGTGTAAATAAGAGTTCAGTTTCTACCCATCTCATCAGTGTTATAATGAAACAATATTATTCCAGGAACTTCTGTAGATAATATTGTTATTTTTATTTTATTTATTGATTGATTTTAAAGAGAAAAGAAGAGAAAGAGAGAGAGAAACATGGATTTGTTGTCACGTTTATGTATGTATTCATTGATTGAGTCTCATATGCGCCCTGACCGGGGATCAAACCTGCAACCTTGGTGTATCAGAATAGTGCTCTTACCAACTGAGTTACTAGGCCAGGGAGCTGTTCTTATTGGGGTAGGATTGAAACTCAGGCTGTCAGACCAGTCCAAGGGCTTAACTCCTGTGCTGTGTTCCTTCTTCTTCTTTTTTCTCTCCTGCAACTTGCTTTTAATTTTTATTATTTTTATTTTTTAATTAAATGTATTTGGGTGACAATGGTTGATAAGATTACATAGGATCAAGTATACAATTATTTGATGCATCATGTGTATATTACATTGTGTGCCCAAAGTCAAATCATCTTCTGTCACCGTATATTGACCCCCTTACCTATTTGTACACTCCTACTCTTCTTTTCTTCTGGTAACCACCATACTATTTTCTATGTCTATGAGTTGTTGTTTTTTTCTTGTTTGTTCATTTTTTGCTTTCAGTTTTCTGTCCCGCATATGAGTGAAATCATATGGTTTTTAACTTTTTGTGTACATTTCGTTTAGTATGATAGTTTCAAGGTCCATCCATGTTGTCGCAAATGGCAATATATCATTGTTTCTTATGGCTGAGTAGTGTTCCTTCTTGTCATCAGCCTGCCCCATCTCTTCAAATGGGTCAGAATCCATACTTTCCCACCATGAACAAGGTTATTTTGTTTGTTATCAAATTTAAGTCTCTGTTCATTACCTATCACTCACCCAAACTGTCTCTCTTTATTGTCTATTCAAACCCTTCTCTCAAGGACTCTATTAGTTTCCTATTGCTGCTGCAACAAATTACCATAAACATAGTGGTTTGTCTGTGAGGCCCTGCTCAGACCTTGATTTTACCCTGTAATGCCCATTATTGGACTTCTCCCTTATCTCTCCCATCTTCATCATGAGGAAAGGCAGTTGGAAAAAGCCAACTTGCTTTTACACAGGACCTATTATGTGTTTGGAACTATTCCGGTATATTATGTAACTTAGCTTATTTGAACCTCATAATGACCTTATAAATAGATGTTAGAATTGGAATCTAGGATTCCAAGAGTTTAAGAAACATGTTCAAATGTCAAGTGCAAGAATTTGGGACAAAAATACAATCTGTCTAATTAAAAATCCAATTCTGTTCACTCTAATAATCTCAGGATGTAAATGATTTACACAAGGTCAATGGAACTGGGAACAGAATAGGGATTAACTATATATCCCCCAAAGACAAGGACTCAGAGATGAGCACGTGACCATAATGTTGAATACTTAAAAATGGGACTTTTAGTCCCAGAAGGGTGGCTCTGTTAGCTGGAGAATAGTCCGGTGCACCAAAAGGTTATGGGTTCAGTTCCAAGT
>PVJC01016315.1:0-33869 GCA_004026665.1 Murina feae | reverse complement strand
AAGTGCATGAATTTTTGTGCACTGGGCCTCTAGTTTAATATAATCTCTTCAGAGACATATTTTCTCACAGAGTAAACACTTTTTCTGTCAATTCACTCCTCATTTCTCAACAACAACAAAAAAATGTGTAAAAGGCAAAATTTTCTTAAGTGATTGGATTTTTAAAGTTTTCCCTTATTTATTAGATTGATGAATCTTCCACTCCACAAAAAAATGGAGAGATAGTGCAATGGCAAGTCTCTTAGCTGGAAATCAAGCAACTTTACTTGTACCCCTGGGCTTGTTTGCTTCTATGTAAATTGAAGGGTCGAAAGAAAGTGTCCCTGAGATAAGCTTTGGAAGGGAAGGGTCTGATCTTGGAGTCGGGGGTGTACATCTTCGGCTTACCCTATACTAGACTGAGACCCTGTGCCCGTCACTTAGCTTCACTGCTGTCCTCCTCTGGGTAGAAAGGGACTGAACTGAACTCCCTTGCACAGGCTGTGGAGTGGGAATTTCCCTGTCTGAAATTCTGGCTGGGACCCAAAGCTGAAGACAATAGATGATGCTAGACTATCCATAAAGGATCTGATAGTGACTCAGAACTGACCCTGTGACCCTCACTCATTGTTTGCCATCTGCCTGCACATGAAGGGAGCCCAAGCACTGAGACAAGGGAGCCGCACACAGAAAAAGAGGAGAGGGCCAGGAGGTTGCTCCCCTCCCATATGGGAGAACAATCTGGGAGCTTTCTATACCTCCTGCCAGGGTAGAAGCCAGCCCTAGAGACCTCTGTTCTTCCCTTGGTCCCAGAATTTGGGCCACAGAGACTGGCATCCAACTTCTCAAGTTTAAAGATGAGAAGTCAGAGGCTGGGATTGGCATGGCCTACACCTCTAAGCTCATGGGGGTGGTGGCCTGGTTCTTCTGGGGCTAAGAGGGCGAAGGTGGCTGCGCCAGAGTAACCTGCCCATGGACATGCATGCCAGAGTGTGATGACTCCAATGTAAAGGGCTGTGAGGAGCACACTGTCAGAGGTAAGCTAGACAGAGAATGGCTGGAACTGGGAGGCTAGGAAGAGTCTGAGGTCCCACAGGAACAGGATACCCCACATCCACAAAAGCACTGCACGTGATAAAGAGCCAACTTTGGGATGGCTGCTTACTTGGGCACCCACACCAGACAGTAAGAGTATCAAACCATTAGACGGCTTTGCTCCCAGATCTCTCTCCCTCCACTGGCTGGACACCATGGAGGAGGCAGAAGTTGCAGGCAGGCGGAGAAGGGACAGGCTGAAGATGGAAGTGAGGAAAAGAGATCCTGTCCCTTTTCTTCACTAAGGTTTCCAAGCTGGGCAGGCTGAGCAACGGGAAAGCCGAGAACCTTTGAAGAGCATTTGCTATCAAAACATCAATTTAGGTCGGACCAGATTTCTTTTTTTTCTCTATTTTAATATATATACTAGGGGCCCGGTGTACAAAAATTTGTGCACTCGGGGGGGTCCCTCAGCCTGGCCTGTGCCCTCTTACAGTCTGGGACCCCTCGAGGGATGTCCACCTGCTAGTGTGCCTGGCCAGCCTAGGTGAGGGGCTGATGGCTCTTTGCAGGGTGGTCAAGCCCCCCAGTGGGGACCCTCACCTCATGGGGGTAGGGCAAGCCTGGATGAGGGGCTGAGGGCTATTTTCAGGCTGTCCACAGTCCCTTCAGGGTTCAGGTTCCTACTGGGATGCCTGGCTAGCCTGGGTGAGGGGCTGTGGGCCGTTTTCATGCTGCCCACAGCTCCCATTGACCCAACGTCCCAGCGTCCCAGCGAGGCTGGCTGGAATCAGGTTTCTGGGGTTTATTTATCTTCTATAATTGAAACTTTATTGCCTTGAGTGGAGGCCTAGTCAGGCAACGAAGCCTCCTGTTTGCTGCAGCTCTGTGGCTCCTATAATTAAAACATTGTTGCCTTGAGCAGAGGCCCGGCCAGCCTAGGCAGGCAATTTCAACTCCATCGCTGGTGTAATGGAAGCCTCCTGTTTGCTCTAGCTCCGTGGCTGCCGGCCGCCATCTTGGCTGGGTTAATTTTCATACAGCATCTCTGATTTGCTAGTGGGCGTGGCTTGGCTGGTGGGCATGGTTTGTGGGTTTAATGGAGTGAGGGTCAATTTGCATATTACTCTTTTATTAGATTAGATATATATGTATATATATGTGTGTATATATATATATAACATAAAGTATTACACAGATTAGTACATATATCTTTTTCCCCCTGCCCTTCCCCCAACTTCCCCTTCCCCCCAGTGTTTTGTGTCCATTGGTTATGCTTAAATGCATGCATTAAAAGTCCTTTGGCTGATCTATTACCCACCTCCCAACCCTCCCTGTCCTTGTTCCTGTAATTTGACAGTCTGTTTGATGCTGCTCTGCCTCTTCTTAATAGCTAAAATGAAACTGTTCTAATATGTCAGAAGAAAACAAACAAACAGACAGACACCTAAGGACTCTCCCTGGGGTTTGTTTTGGTGGGACAGGGATTGGGGCAGGTAGATACAGGGGCCATGAGGAGAGGAAAATAGAATCATTCCCTTAGGAAACCCCACATCATTCATGTCAGTGCTGCTCACTCTGTAATGTACCCGAGCATCACCTGAGTCTTGTTCAAATGCAGATTCTGATTCAGGGGATCTGGAACCAGCTAGTCTGCATTGCCAAGAAGCTGGCATTGCTAAGAAGCTGCCATTGCTGGTCCATGGAGCACACTTTGAATAGCAAGAGTCTAGACCAAAGGTTGCCAAACTCTGGCCCATGGGCCAAATCTGGCCCACTGCCTATTTTTGTAAATAAAGTCTTATTGGAACTTAGCCTCACTTAGTCTTTCTTGGATTGGATATGACAGCTTTCACACTACAATGCAGAGTTGAGTAGTCACTGCAGAGATATACAGCCCACAACACTGAAAATAATTATTATATGGACCTTTATGAACAGCCCCCCACATCTATTAGAAAGAAAGGTGATCTTGCCATTATTAAATGTATTTCTTCTATCAAGAGCAATGGGTATCTTAGCAGCCCAACCAAGATGGTGGCCCAACAATGAAATCCTCTACCTGCCTCATAAATACCCTCACTCCCTAGACTTCTAATTTGGCCATGTAGGAAACAAAGGCTCCTTTACTGCTGTGTGCACATTTGACATTTGATGGGTCTTGTTTTTTCCACTGAGCTCAGTGCAACATCCATCAGGCACTGGTGGTCATTGGCTCCCACACCCAAGGTTACTCTGTTCAGAAGAAACAATGCCCCCTTTTTGCCCTTTATTTTCTTTTTTTATTATTACTTAAAATATTACAAAGAGTAGTACATATGTCTCTCTTTTTTTCCCCTTGCCCTTCCCCCCTCCTCCCTTACCCCCCAGTGTCTTGTGTCCATTGGTTATGCTTATATAGATACATAAGAGTCCTTTGGTTGATACTCACAAACACCAAACCCGAACCTAGAAGTCCCCCAGGAGTCTGTCAACACAATTTCTCTGCCTTAGAGTCTTTCATCCCTGATCCAAAGGTCACAGCAGAGACCCTACGGAAGTTCTGTCTTCTTTGGTCCTTCTTGATTGTCTCTGAATCAAGATCCTGTGAAGGTTACAGATTCTTCACATCTCTACCTGCCACCAAACAGCTGCATCACTGACCCAACACTGCATTCAAGTCAACATCATTTCATCAAGTATTTATGAAGCACCTGCTGTATGCTGGGCACTGTCCTAGGTGCTGGGATTTCTACTGTGAACAGAACAAGTGCCTGGCCCTGCCTTCAGTGACCTTCCAGTCTCTGGGTCTATATAATAGTCTCAGAGTCAACTTGAGGCTTTAATTACTATCTCCATAAGATCTTTCGATGGAAATTCCTTTTACTTACTCTAGTTTCATATCAGTTGATCTCTAAATTCACACATGGCTTGGGGAAAATTTGACTTTGAGAGTCCACAAAAGAATGTTCCAATTATCCTAACTGGTTTGGCTCAGTGGATAGAGAGTTGGCCTGCGGACTGAAAGGTCCCAGGTTCAATATCAGTCAAGGGCACATAGCTGGGTTGTGGGCACATCCCCAGTAGGAGGTGTGCAGGAGGCAGCTGATTGATGTTTTTCTCTCATCGATGTTTCTAACTCTCTATCCCTCTCCCTTCTTTTCTGCAAAAGATCAATAAAATATATTTTAAAAAAAGAATGTCCCAATGAATTATAATGCTAACAAAGGTGATTTAGGGTCTAACCAAGAGATGGGAGATAGAAATGCCAATTGAAATGCAAGAGAAAAGCCAAGTATTTGTCAATAATTGCTTTGGAGTGGCAATTCTCCTAAAATGGAAGGGGTTCCTCCCAGTAAAATGTGACTAATACTTTCTACAGTTGACATCCTATCATTATTATACCCAGCAGACATGCCCTTCTTGCTCATTGGAAAATTCTTATTGCTTAACTTTTAAAGGGTGAATTTCAAAGAGCTACTGAGGGTGACAACCACAGGCTCCACTCATTTTAAAGACTGTTTGATCAAAGCCAGGTGGGTGTGATTTCAGTTGGAGTTTTCTAAATGATACTCCAGAGTCCATATATGGGTACATGTACTATATGGAATATATCATATATGTAGTATATGGACTATGTGGGAAGTCCTATCTAGTCTCTGAACATTCCAGAATAAGTTAAGAGGCTGGAAGGTCTCCATGCCTCTAGGATATCTTCAGGGTCCTTCCCCCAGTCTGCCCCTGCTGATACTCAGTGGGACTCTTGACTATTCTGATGCTAACAGTACTATCATGCACATCTTCTGGCCATTCTTTTTTTTTTTTATTGGCCTTCCTCAATTTTTTGGCCATTCTCTTTTAAGCATCCACATTTTCAGGTCCTCTGATCTCCCTTTATTTTTCAGTGTCTGAAGATGCTCTAAATGTGCTCATAATCCTGTTTTGTGGGAGTTGGAAATAAAAGACAGAGCTCCAGTGTGACTTGCTCTGAGATATCAAAGTAGATACTCAATTAGAACGCAGTTCTCCAGGGTGTTTTGTTAAACTCTTCCTTTTATTAAATGTTACACATAATAAATTTTCAAGGCAGCACCATTTCTGGAATGTGCAGTATACATTGCCCAGGGCCCAATAGAGTTAACTTTGCCACAGGCGCCTTAAGATTCATTTCTGTGTTTGCTTCTCTACTGGTGGGTTTTTAGAAGAAACATTAAGTTTTCACCCACATAGAAAGAGAACATAATTTCTCCAAAATGGTCATTGAATGTACCTGCTCCTCTTCCAAGTTTACTGTTTTAGAGATTATTCTTTTCCAAAGAGTTGGTCAGCCTACTGGAAACAGTAGTTCCAATTATCCAAATACAGAGACCATTTATTTAAATAAGTAAACAGCTTATTTTCCTCCCAAGGCCTTTGGGTTTCTATGGTCCATTTTAATAAATAACAAAAACAAATGAAATTTATTTAGTGTATACCCTTTGACAAGCCGTGTGCTGGGTACTTTACATAAAGCTGTTTGTACTTCATAACCACCATTCAAAGAAACTATTATTGGCATCATACTCATTTTATAAATAAGAAGCTGAGGTTTTGAGAGGGCAAGTAATTATCCAAGGTGGTGGGGCCAGGATTTGAACCCATGGAGTCAACCATAGACGGTCCAGCAGCAAAGCTGTGATTCTCAGCCACCTCTGTATCTTTTTCCTCTGGTTACCATAAATCTGCAAGTTGAAGTTCCTTTCAGAGACAGCTCCAATTATCTGTGACTGCACAACAAACCACCTAACACTTAGGGACATTAAAAACATGTACTATCATCTCTATGGTTCTGTATGTAGACTGAGCTCAACTGATGGTTCTGGCTCAGAGTCTCATGTGGTCTTGGTGGTGGTTGTCAGATGGAGGCTGGGTCATCACAAGGCTGTGCTCTCACACGGATGGTGCTTAGGATGACCGGGATTGTTGAAGCTGGTCAGTCATCTCTCTCTGTCCATGTAGCTTCTCCACAAGGCTAGCTTGGGCTTCCTTACAGCATGGTGACAGGCTCCCTGTACAGTAAGAATTTCAAGTAAACCCGATGAGGTTTCTTATGCCCTAGCCTTGGAAATTCCAGAATGTCAGTAAGTAGAAAAGTAGAAAAGTCAGTAGTGAGTAGAAAAGTTCTCTTTTGACTACTGTTTTATCATATTTTGAGAAAGAATAACTAACTGTTTTCCCAATAATTTGGCCTTTTCTTTTTAATAAAAATCAAAGAGAATCCATCCTAAAAGAGATTAAGTTTTTGAAGATGATTGGTTTCATTTTTACTGCTCTTTGTATGCGTAGATTATCATTCCATCTCTCTCCTTCAACTTCCTATTCTTGAGCAATTTGAAGACATTGATCCAGAGCTCTGAATTTCATTCTGTGCCCAGAAAAATCACCAGCATCCCTGCTGCCAACAACACAACAAGAAGTTTTCAATTGAGTCCACCACAAAAGGAAGGCACATGGGCACAGATTTTATTGTGTAGAGACTCATTTGTCACTGATTCCTCAGCTCCATCGTGGCCTCCAGCTCAGTACATGGGTTTTAGCCATCTAAAGGCCGCTCTATCATTTCTCTGAGAGAATGATCCTTTGCAACAGAACATTTCAACGGGCAATGAAAACGTAGTAACCTAGGGACTTCGATTTCTCCAACTTAGCCTAAAAAGTTAGATGAAGGATTCTTAGCCCAAGTTTAAATCTTTTGGTGTTGGTAGAGATGGTGTCAGAGCATTATCTGCCTCTATCTTTGTTTTTTATTTCATAAAGCAGGTTTTCTCTGAAAGAGAGTAAATCTGGGAACAAAGATGCTTTTAAACCCAAAACCTTGTCTCTGTGGAAACATCTGCAACTAGAGACGGCCATAACCCGTGGCCGTGCTGAGGGTCACTGTCTCCGCAGTGTTCTTTGTCTCTGGCCAACAATGGCAGGTGGTGGACCCATCTGGTCTGGAAAAAGCTTCTACTGAATGAAATACATCTGAATGATAAGACATTCTTTTTATAAAGACATAACTTTCAGAGGTGAAGCTGTCTACGAGAGAGATTTTGTTTGTTTTAATTAGACCTTAAAATGTTGTTGGTCTATTTAGGAGGTAAGATTTGGCCCAACAATAAAAATTACTAACTTCGATGGATGAGTCAGCCATGCCCACCTTGCTTGGGATTAAGTCCTCAGTGATACTATTTTCTCAAGAGTGAGAGAGGAGAGGACATTCTCCTGGTTTGTTCATCTTAATGTTGACTAAACAAGAGTGATAACAACCAAAAAACAAACAGAAAAAAAGCCCAAAACAAACTCTCCTGGATTGCTGGAGGCCTGGGATAATGGAGGCCTGGGATGACATCCTGCAATACACATGACAGCCCCACAACAATGATGTGGTCAAAAAAATAGTAATAACATTTGTACTGCTCTTTGTAATTCTTGAAGCAATAAAATAAAAATTTTTTTAAAATGGTAATAGTGCTAACATTGCAAAAATCTGCCATAGCGCGCCCATCTGGTACTCTAAGCTCCCCCAGGTATCTCCCAGGGAAGGTTACTTCCTGTCTCTAGCCTCTGACCTGTGGGGACTATCTCAGCTCACTCTGTCTTCTCTGCCTATTCCAGTCCCTTTGACCTGGGTGGGAGTCAGGATTCTTCACACACACACACACACACACACACACACACACACACACACACCACTGGAAAGTCATCCTTTGGGTTGTAAAGAACTAGCCTCCAGGCAGTGTCATCAACAAGACCAAACCAATTATTCCATTCCATGGTGCTTTCTGATTCTTTATATAACACATGCTTTAGCACAGGAGCACAGAGTAAGATCACATGTGCATTTTACTTAACCCTCTGCTCTAGCTCACAACATCTAGGAGAAATGGACCTTTGGGTGCCCTATTTCTAGACAGAAAGCCAGTCATGAACACACACAAAAGATTTCCAAACCATTTCTTCACTTTTTTACTGACTGGCTTTTTTTAGTCACCAGGTAAAATACAGAGGTCTGGTTCAATTGAAATTTCAGACAAACAATGAAGTTTTTCAGGTTAAGTATGTCTGAGCAATGTCAGAAGCCATATTTGAGATATATTTATCCAAAAAATTATTCCTTGTTCATTTGAAATTCAAATTTAACTGGGTATCCTGTTTTTTGTTATTGTTATTTCTGGTGGGGGCTTTTATTGTTTCTTGGCCAAATCTGGCAATTCTATTTTCTGTATATCCAGGGCAGTATCAAGTATGATCCTGGAGTTCCTTCTCCTTCTGGTAGCACTTTTCTATTTTTTTCTTCCCTTTCTCTGACTTCCCAATCCCTCTTCCTAAGATTCTACAATTCCTTTGGCTTCTACCATTTGTCTGGTCTCTATGTTTTGCCCAGTAAGGACACACTATGCTTCATGTACTGATCAACAACCTTATGACTCATGCAAAGGAAAGGTGAATTTCAGAAATGATATCATAATGCTAATGCGAACTCTCCCCACAGCACTCCAGACCACTCTCCTGCGTAACTTTGACATATTTTTAATCCCTCTTTCCACCTAAAGTGGGTGCAGGTAAGGAGTGATTGAGAGTAGGCATCAGAACCCTTCTTCTGACAAGTACTATGGCGCAGACCGGTCATTGTCACTAATAGAGAAACGTGCCTGAAGGCTGGTGGACCTTAATTGCTCTGAATAGTCAGGAGCTATTCACTTATCATTTAGATGGAGACATTGATAGTTAAATCAGCAGCCCTCCACCTGTTACTGATATGTAAATTCTTGTTGCCTCTTTTTTGTTGGAATTTCCTGCCCTAAGGATATGGTTGTTTTCCCATTGCCTTAATAAAAGCTTTGAGCAAGACCAGAGCAGTGGGCAGTCTAACCCACTAGAGGAAGGCTCCATGCCTGGTCCCCCATTATTCTAAATTGATTCTCTTCTAGTCTCTCTCTCTTCATTTTGTGTGTGGCTTCCTCCAAAACTCAAACCCTAAACAGGAACCCTGAACCACGCTGGACGTGTAAGGGGCTCCCACAGTACTACAGTAGGAAAGTTAAAGGAATTGAAACTGAACGTGAACATGTTACTGTTTTCATCAAGCATGACTTTTAAAAAGTTCTACTTTACAACAAATATGAATTATCAAATGATAAAATTCTTCATATGATTCTCTTACACAGAAAATTTCCCTTGGACATTTGACATCTGATTTAATTTACTAATTGAATTGATACACTTTTTCAACAATGGGGTCTCAAAGAATATTGGAGAAATAAGTATGGAAGAAAAGATGGGAAAAATAAGTCTGGAATAAGTAAAAACTTTTGCAGTAAAAAAGAAAACAAGCATTACTTGAGAGAGATTATTTGTAAGCTCTCAAACATTTAAAAGAAGAAAGAAATGCAAGTGGAAAAATTAAATTGTAAGTCACGTGTGACTTCTGTAGTCAGATCATGAAGTCTTTACAAATGAAGAGTAGAAGATAGGATACAAGCAATTATAAGGACACCCTATTTATAGTTTCTAGAATTCCTGTGGCTTCTACCACTTGCGTGGTCTCTGTGTTTTATGCAGTAAGGATACACTATGTTTTATACACTGATCAGCATTCTATGACTCATGCAAAGGAAAGGTGAGCTTGAGAAATGATATAATGCTAAGGGTTCAGAAAGCAGACTTGTGAAGGCAGGGACCTGATCTGTCATGTTCACCTTTTTCCTCCTAGTACCTAGAACAAAACTTAGGCAAAAACAAATACTTGTTGAATGAATGATTATATAAACACAATCATTATATTATGTCAACTTGCCTTTATTTACACTCCCTATGAAGTGAATGACGACAAAGCATTCCTTGTGTAATAAACAGAGTAGAGGATGGTGTTGAAGGACACATGGCTGATTCCCCCCACTTCTTCAATTAGCACCAACCACACTCCATCCCCAAGGGCTACAGTGCTTAAAATGCTCACATTTTTTATGTCTTCTCTTCAAGGCGGGGTGATATCCACCAAGATTTATTAAATGTCAGACCCCTTGCTGGGTAGTACAGTAAGTACTGAAAACAAAGCTGATGTCTTCAAGAAAGAAGAGAGAGGTAAAATATTACCTTTGACTCATAGGCCTGAGTAAGCTGTGTACCCTCATAGCAAACCAAGGTGTTCTAGAAGCTCATTGCAGGAAGATTCCATAGAGGAGACTGAGCTGAATCTTGAGGTTCATATACAAGATTACTGCAATAGTCAACACAGGCAAACTACTACAACAAACAGTCCCAAATCTCAGTGGCTTTAACACGATAGAAGTTCTTATGCTGACAAGAAGTCCAGTGTGATATCCCTCATCACACAGCTGTTTGAGGCAGCTCTTTTTCCACCAGGATCCTTCTGTTTTGAGCTTCCACCAACCCCTCCAGCCTCAGAGACCCACAGAGCCTTGATCCACCCCCACTGAATTTGTCTAACTGGCCAGGTCTGGCAGCGGCAAATATCAGCATTGCCCCCAAACCCTCATATATACACTATCTCACGGCCCAGTCAATGCAAGACTATTGCTGTAGGCCCAGGAGGAAATGGAAACCACTTTGTGAATTCTGCACTGGTGCCTTCATAAGCATCAGAAATGGAAGAGTCAACCAGGCAGAGGAAAGTCATGAGTTCTGGTCAAATGAAAATGGGGAGAAACCTAGAGGGTAGTTGAAATAAGAAGCAAAGTTGGAGAAGACAAGGGCTCTGAAGGAAGGTGACAAGGAACCATTTGGGTTATAATATCAGGAGAGAAGACAACCCCTAAACATAAAGGCAGAGGGGAAGAACTGTGTAATGACCAGAGAGAGGGGAATGAGCCATGGATAATTCCAGAAAGAGATATGGAAAGGCCTACTTTTGCCCCAACTGTCTTCTACAGTTCAGTTATGAGTTTACTTACTAAATCTTCATAAGATTATATGAACAGCCCTGATTTATACAAATCTAAGACTTCTTTATACTTCTGACTTTCTCCTTTCTGCAAGTTATAACAAAAAGACGCTTTGAAAGTGGCTGATAAATATACAGGAATGTGGTCCTTCTGGAAAAGCCACAGGGGAGGTACTGAGTGTGCCTAATATTTATGTAAATTCTAACCACATAATGGGCAACTCAAGAAATAATGATGTGACTGCTGGGATGCATCGCTTAAACTGCAAAAGTGTTTGATTCACAAAGAACAGCCTGCTGCTCTGTCAGTGTAGGCTCTGCATTTAGATCGGTTTCGGTGGGAACTGAAAATAGCAAACCTAAGAATTAATGGACTTAGTGATGTTTGTAAGAAATGAGCAATCTGAAAATGGATGTAGAGCATGAAGATTTGGTAGTCACACTGAATTCTAAAAGTGCCATATAATAATATGTAACTGAAAAAATAAAAGAAGTTGACCTTCGAGAGGCCAGATTTACATGTTTCTTTAGTTTATTGTGCCCTTTGTGTTCCATTACAGAGTTGGAGAGACCAGCTGGTGTGGCTCAGTGGTTGAGCATCAACCTATGAACCAGGAGGTCATGGTTTAATTCCTGGTCAGGGTACAGGCCCAGGTTGTGGACTCAATGCCCAGCAGGGGGCATGCAGGAGGCAGCCGATCAATGACTTTCATCACCAATGTTACTATCTCTCTCTCCCTCTCCCTCTCTCTCTCTCTCTCTGAAATCAATAAAAACATTTTTAAAAAGAGTTGGAGAAACGTATATGAAAATATAAAATTCCTCTCCTTACTAGTAAGTTCTTTGAGAAATGAAAGAATTTCTGAGACAATAAGTGAACGCTTTAATTTAATATGTAATACCTACAAGGCTGAAGGGAAGCAAGCCGAGTGTTCATTTATTTCCCTCCTTTTATTTTCCTACTTGTTTATTCTTCTGTTTATATAGTGGTTTTGCATCTGTTCTACTTGTGCTCTTAGTTTCAATATTTAAATAGTGCCCCTCTGTTTTCCCCATTCTGCCCAGAACTAGGAATTTATTTGCATCATAATGTGCTCCTCAATATTATTGCCATCTTCAACTCTTTACAAATGACTTGTAGATCTTCTCATATCGTGAGTTCCATTTAAAATTTAAATTCTCATGAGAATCACTTGCATATTCCAAATCATTCCTAATTTATAATTTTACAGTTCCTCCAAGGAGGCACATGTGTTATGTTAACAGCAGAGACTGGAGGATAAAAGAGTTCTCTGGAGCCTTAGCTCCTGGTTTGGGTTTGTGCCTACTCCACAGTCAGCTTGATTGATTCCTGCAAAGGAGAGCGAGTAACTGGAAATTGCAAGTAGGAAAGTACTCCTTGGTGTGTCACTCTAACAATTAGTCAGTCAGTCCCACTTGATTTTAAAACAGCAATGTTTATTTCTGCAAATAAATGTGATCTAAGAGGAAAGCGTAAAAGAAAACCTAAGGTATTTTATAATAGTACATTTATTACCACTCTACCGCTCTCGTTATAAATATAAAAGGTCATTAAAATGCAGACGACTTCTGTCAGATTATTTAGCTCTCAGGACAAAAATAAGCATTTAATAGCTGGTGGAAATTAACAACATGATCCTTTACCAGGAAACACGTCAGTTCCTCTCTATAATTCCTCTTAAACATCATAACCAGTCAAAATAGATTGACACTTGAGAAGGTCACATATATTCCCCTGGGAAACACTCTCCCGTTCAACTACTTTGTGATGCATGAGTTTACGAAGAACAGGGCGTTTCATAGCTTTCTAACTTCCCTTTCTCTGCTTGGGAACTGAAAGGCATGAACAACAATGGGAGATGTCATTTAAAGCAAAAACAGTTGAATTTGGTTTCATTTAGAGTTAATTGTACATTTTGAGTGATTCAGTTTTGGCAAAATCCAAAGCATATTTTGCAAATCGCTTTTCCCATTAAATGCTAAAACTCTTTATTTTTAAAAGGAAATGTAATCCATATGTTTGGAATTTGTTTACACTAAAATTATAAAAATATATATTTTATTCGTGTTCCAGAAGCTTTCGGCACCATTTTGTACTTCTTTCAAAAATCAAGGAGTCGTATATTGCCAAAAACTAATGAGAGCAAACCCATAAATGTTAGAAATATTGATTTTATGATTCCTTCTGGTCTGACCATAGAAAAACATGTCTTTGGTTTTCAGTCACCCGTTGTAGAGAAAAACACCCTTTCTTTGCAGAAACCTATACCAAACAGGCCTTTTAGGGGACTGAGTTCTCATTGTGTAGGAAGGTTTGATTTTGCCTACACTTAATCAAGCTGCTTGGCCAAATTAAATTATAAAAATCATTAAAGTTAGTAAAAAACAGTTGAGAAAAGAAGAAATTGAGACTTTTCTAGATGCTTCCTTATTAAAAACCATATCCAAAATTGTCAACTTGAACTCATGGGGCTCATTAGACGGAAGAAGGTTTCACACAGTGAAAAATCTCCCACCTGAAAATAAGGCCAAAAGGAGATAATGACGCCAGATGTTCCCCTCTAATGAGATTGAATACGAATTCATCTTTGTCTAGGATCATGAAATTGTCAAAGCAGGGATCCACCGACTGTTCCTGAAAAGGGCCCAATAATAAATACTTTAAGCTTTGCAAATCACATGTTTTCTGTCACAACTACTCAATTCTGCTGTGGTGCAAAAGCAGTCCCAGGCAATACACAAATGAACGTGTGTAGTTTCTTTTTTTTTTTTTTTTTTACCAATAAAGCCTGATAAACAAAAACGGGGAATTTGGCCAATGGCCAGAGTTTGCTAAGAGCCGTGGCTTAGAGCTACTTCACAAAATACACCACTCTATTTGGTATATATCTAATAAGGTCACACTTGAAAAAAATGGCTTTAGTTGCTGAAAGGCAAGAATCAACTTTTCATCTCTTTTATTATTTGCATTCTTGGCACTCTCATTTTGAGACCCAAAGAATTAACTTGTGAAGAGAATGAAACCTTGTCCTTTGTGCTTATAAACAAACATTCATCAGATGCCTGAAGTTCCCAGTGTGAATTTAACCCTTCTGAAGTTACTGTATTTGCAGCCTACTCTACTCTTTCAGAACTATGAATCATGGGCAGTGTATTCTTTTTTTAAAATATATTTTATTAATTTTTTTACAGAGAAGAAGGGAGAGGGATAGAGAGTTAGAAACATCGACGAGAGAGAAACATTGATCAGCTGCCTCCTGCACACCTCCCACCGGGGATGTGCCCGCAACCAAGGTACATGCCCTTGACCAGAATCGAACCTGGGACCTTTCAGTCCGCAGGCCGACGGTCTATCCACTGAGCCAAACCGGTCAGGGCATGGGCAGTGTATTCTTAATGAGTGTGAACAACATTAAAATGTTTTGGAAGTGCTAGTTACTTGCTAGCATGAGCTAGCATTTTTATTAGCATGATCCTGGTATGGTTATTCTGTCTCCAATGTGCTTTTACTAGTCTTTTTGCTTAAAAAAATGCACTGTGTTGACTTGTGGTCCATGGTTGCAAACCTGAACCTTGGATCAGAGTCTTATGCTTATAGAGCATAGTGACTGAGCACAAGCTGTTGGAGAGCCAGGCTATGCCGAATCACACGTCACATCTGCCACTTAGTAACCGAGTGACCTTGGAAAGATGTCAATGTCAATGTTGATGCTTCTCTTCTCTCTTATGGTAATAAACTCCCAATGTGTGTCAGGGCATACAGTTCTGAATAAACAACAGAACAAAACCAACACATTACAGCTTCTCCTGCAGGTAGTTGGAGCTACATGGCCAAGATCTGGATAATAGGAACAAAATGGATAGGATTTATTGATTGTTTTCTCAAGTTTAATAAAGTGTGTTTATATGTGGATTCTTTTAGCTTGTTTGGAATTCAGTGAGCTTCTGCATATTGATGTTTTACATAATTTCTGAAAGTTTCTCAGCCTTCATTGCTTCAAAATTATTTCTCTCCCAATCTTATTCTCTCTCTCTTTCCTTTGTATCTGAGACTACAAGTAGATATCTATTAAACTTTATCACTGTCTTCTGTCTTTCTTCTCTTCTGAGTTTCACCCTTTGGCTTTCGTGTGTTTCATTTTGGACTATTTCTTTAAGGTTATTCTCAATTTACTATGAATATTGGAGTTTTTTCTATTGTATTTTTCAGATCCAAAATTTTTATTTGGATCTTTTACAAAATTGCTATGTCAATTTTTATGTCTTCCAGTTCTCTGCCAAGTTTTTACAATTTTGTTTTTATATTCTCCAACAGAAGACTCTTTGTTGTTTTATAGTCTGAATCTGATAATTCCAATCATTATAGTCTACAGGCCTTTTTCTGTTGTCTGTTGTTTTTGTTGGTTCTTGCCTATGTTATCTTTTCTCCTTGCATGTCTAGTTAACTTTGATCATGTGCTTGATATTATATTCAAGTTATTATTTGTGGAAATAATTTGGAGACTAAGATGATATTTTCTTAGTTATGTTTATCTCTGCAGGTGCCTGGGGCTAGTGCTTACAGTTTAGTATTACCTTGATCTAAGTTTTAGATTTGAGATTTTCTGAGAGAAAATCATGTTTTTGCAAAGCTGGTTTTCAGATGAGGCATGGGGGCCCAGCCTAAAGATTCAAAACTTTGTTCTCCTCATCCCTTAGAGTCAACGGTTCTCAACCTGTAGGTTGCGACCCCTTTGGTGGTCAAACGACCCTTTCACAGGGGTCGCCTAAGACCATCCCGCATTATGATTCATAACAGTAGCAACATTACAGTGATGAAGTAGCAACGAAAATAATTTCATGGTTGGGTCACAACATGAGGAACTGTATTTAAAGGGCCAGAAGGTTGAGAATCACTGCCCTGGAGCAAAGGCAGCTCCAAGTGCTTTGCTCAATTGTTCTGAATCCTCAGCCTCTCTAAGTTGTCAGACCAATAATTTCTCAACATCTTATTAGGTTTTGGATGCTTCTTAGGTTTTAAAAATAATCCATACAGCTTTTTTTTAGTTGTGGGAGGGTTGGTTCATATTACTCAAAGTGGAACTCCTAAGATTTCCACTCATATTCTTAAGGGGGAGGGGAAGCATACTTTCTTCCCTCCCCAATAGCCATCTTTACTTTAAAACATGGCTGAAGTGATGGCCAATCTTAGATCATGCAAATCAGTCACCACCTGAGGGGAAGACAGAGAAACCAGACAAAAAGAGCCCAGACACCTGGAGGCCTTGTTGAGCATAACAAACATACAAACCTGGACTGTCTATCTTTAGACTATCACATGGAGTAATGATAAGTCAATGTTGTTTTGGACCTTATTACACACAAGCTGACAACCCATATCCTAACTAAAAAGCAAGTCACTTAACCTCTGTGCTCACTTAGCCTCTGTAATGATGGTCTCAATTCTTCCCCTGACTTTGAGAAAGCAGGATGCAAGCAGGCTTAAAAATAACCTGTGTATTTCTCATCCTATGGATTGCTCATGCACCCCTGCCTCTACCACGGGAAAATGCATGACCTAGCTTGTGGAAGGCATGTGAGGCACATGTGGAGGAGGGGCAACATGCAGTGAAGTCAACCCAGCTGAGGTTATTCTAGATTACTGCCAAGGTACCTCCAGTAGATGAATGAGCAGGCCCATATAAAATAAGCAGAATCACTGACTGACCCATACACTCAAAAAACACAATAAATGGTTGTTATAAGCCACTGAGTTTGGGGAAGGTTTGTTATACAGTATCAAGTGTGGCAAGATCTAATAATTACATGGAGATAATTCTAATACTTACCTTATAGTTTTGTTTTTAAACTTAAATGAGTTGTTTCAAATATGCCCCTGAGGACAGTCACTCGTACATAGTAAGTACTCAAAAAGTATTACCTACTCATGTTATAGCTAGTGTTATTACCATAACTATTACTGATATACACAATTCCTCAAAGACAGAAAATTCAGTGCTTATCCTATCTAATAAAGAGGGAATATACTAATTGACCCTTATGCCATCATAAAGATGGCAGCGCCCACAGCCACAAGATGGCCAGCAGGGGAGGGCAGTTAGGGCCAACCAGGCCTGCATGGGAGGGCAGTTGGGGGCGATTGGGCTGGCAGGGGAGCAGTTAGGCATCAATTAGGCTGGCAGGGGAGTGGTTAGGGGGTAATCAGGCTGGCAGGTAGAGCCGTAAGGGGCAATCAGGCAGGCAGGCAGGCGAGCAGTTGGGAGCCAGAAGTCCTGGATTGTGATAGGGATGAGCCTAAACCAGCAGTCAGACATCTCCCGAGGGGTCCCAGATTGGAAAGGGTGCAGTTGGGCTGAGGAACTCCTCCCCTCCCCAGTGCACAAATTTTGTGCACCAGGCCTCTAGTCAGATATAATTGACTCTAATATCTAAAACAAAATTTTCTAACGTGTTGTTATTCCCTTCATTCTTCTTCCTTTCCCCTTCTTATAAAATTTCACCTCTCATGAATACTTGAGTGAGTTCTTTGGTGCTTATCTCAGACTTGGTATAGGGAAGAAGTAACCTGAGTGGCAAATTGCTGAGGCAGGAGTCATAAGGTGGGTGTTAGTCCTGGTTTTTTCACAGGCCAATTGTGGAATGTCTGTAAGTTGCCGCAGATCTTTAGGTTGCTTCTTCACACAAGGATTGAGATATTTAATGGCAGACTGGATCTTACTTGTCATTGCATCCCTAGGGCTGATACATTATAGATGTTCAGTGAATGTTTGTTGATTTTATTGAACGGAATTGAGTCAAACTGAGTGAATTGAATTAAGGAAATTGGCTAAACCTCAAAAAGTTCCTTTTCAGCTCAGTGTTTCTATGAATTACCACATTTCTTCTTTTAAATCGCCTCTTTTAAACAACACTCGCCATTATAAACAAATGAAATAAAATCAAGTTGGCTTCCAGTAGAAGTTACTTTTGTACTTCCTTCCCAATGGATGTTGTTCTTTGAAGCAAACTGTTTGGAAAAGTTGGGAATATTAGCATTTTCTGTCTCTCCGTAGACTTTGTTTTCCTAAAGTGACAGGCTAATTTCCTCCCCTTATCTCTTCAACCTTGCACCAGAGGCTATGCTGTGGGAACAAGAGGGGCAGGGCTCCAGGATTAGAGAAAGGATTTACTTTTTCTATTATTAATTTAATGCAAATAATAAGTTCTAATAATTACAGAGAAATCATAACATGTGAAAGCATGATGATCCTCAGTTTTCTACCTTTTGGAACTTGGAAGCAAGCCTACAATTTGAATCTTAACTTGGCCTCCTTCATAATGTTTTTCTTCAATATGTTTACTTAAGCTTTTCAGCGTGTTCCCTATTCATTGTTTGGTCTGATTTAAAAAACAAAAATAGTTTACTGTAAATATGCCTGTGTGTATGTTACTTTTGCAAATAAGCATTTTCTCTTACTGCAAGAACCAAGATACACTATCTTACGGTTGTCAGGAAACAGGGCATGAAGTTAATGAGGACACCAAATGGCATATTAGCTATTAAGATGGCAGCTCTGGTTTTGAGTAGGAATGAATTCTGTACAACTGTTTCATTTGTATTGTCAACCTGGAAATGGCAGGTCCAAATTGTCTAAATTGTCAAAATATACCAGGTGTGATTTTATTTGGAATTCTTTGACACAAACCTGATGGTTTTGAAGTTAACCATACATATAGCCACCAACTCAAAATATTTACTACCTGACCCTTCATAGAAAAAGTTTGCTGAACCCTAAGATAGGGGAAACACCACCCTATTCTTAGACCTTGACATGGTGCATACCCTACACTACTTTTATCCTGGACACTGGTGAAAGGAACTAGTATTTTCCTTTAATTTGTGAAGTCATGACTTGAAGTGGCAGGTTGTTTTGTTTTGGTTTTTTTTTGGGGGGGGGTTATTTTTTAATTACATAAAGTATTACAAAGATTAGTACAAATATCTTTTTTCCCCCTGCCCTTCCCCCAGCCTCCCCTACCCCCAGAGATTTGAAGTGGCAGGTTTTGAATTAAAATAAATATGTGCTGGTGACCATTCTTCTCATTCTCTCTGTCTGTCCCTTTTCCTTCCCTCTTTCTCTCTCTCCCTTTGAAAAATGCCCACTTTTGTTCAGTAAACAAAGGCAGAAGAGACATCTTGCACCTTCCAGGACAGGGGAGGGAAACAGCACCCTTGCTGCTCATTGCCAGGTGCAGAGGAGGCAGCAAGATTCACTCCTCCTGGAAGTCAGGGAGGGTCTGCACAGCTGGGCTCAATGGCGAATGGAAACCTGGTGCGACCTGTGTGACTGTCATCTGTACTTCAATCAAATCACCTGAGACCTAGTTTAAAAGTAGGTCCTGATTGGTCTCTCCTCATTATCCCAACCCTTTCCTACCTTCTCTCTGAGGTTTGAGCAGTCTGATTGATGCTTCTCTGTCTCTGGATCTGTTTTTGTTCATCAAATGACTTGTATGCATGCCTATAAGCAGAACCAATGGACACAGACAACAGGTGTGTGAGGGCATGAGCAGGGGGTGAGGTGGGGGTGGGGTGGGGGTTGGGAGGCAATGGGGGGATAAGGACACATATGTAATCCCTTAATCAATAAAGAAAGAAAGAAAAGTAGGTTCTGACACAGTAGGTACAGGGCAGAGCCTGAGACTCTGCATTTCTAATAAACTCCCAGGAGATGGCAATATTGCTGGGTCAAGCATCGCTCTGAGCAGCAAGGTGAACACTGGTTCCCAAATGAGGCTGTTCTTTGCAATCCCCTGGGGAGTTGTAAATAAATGCTAATGCCCAAGTCCTGCCCCCAGAAGTTCTGATGAACTTGGTCTGGGGTGCGATGATCAGGGCAGAGTCGCCCAGTTGATTGTAACATGCAGCAAAGTTGGAAAGATAGTGTTCTAGAGTTCAGGAGGTGAGAACTGGACTTGGATCAGTGACAGCCATTTTGAAAAGAGATTATTGATAAATATGATGAGTAAGGATAATATTAATTCTAAAATCAAAATGACCGTCAACTCATCAGCCATCAAGTGATGTCTGTAAACCGTTCTCCATTATGTAACTAATTTGGGTTATTGGGGGAATCCGTGTAATTCAAAGCTGGGTGCACTTTACAAATCAGTGATCTGATTTCATTACTCTTTTCCCTGGGAACTGCGCCTGGCCAAGCTGTGATCAGCTTCCTGCTTCTCACGTATCAATAAATACATCAGCATCAGGCCCCTCGGACCTCATCTACAGAGAGCAGAATGTGCAAGACTATCCAACAGTTAATGTTTTCGACTTGTCTCTTCCCATTTCCAAATTACATACTTATTGTATTCAGGCGAAATCAACATGAGGCCAAGTCTGCAGATGTTTGAAAACTTCCAGATGATTCCTTAAGTTGTTCGTTTTTTATCCTGATGTAAAGATGCCTACAGTTATGGTCTTTGTTGTATATCTTTAAAGTGTTCCAATAAATCCAAGTGTTCCAATCCTATCTTCATGTATCCAGACTAGAAGACACATAAATGTTTATTACCCAGACGAAAATGCTAGTCTATGTATCCCCACCCCCAATCTGGCCTCTTAGTGTCTAGGTCTGACTGCGTTATTCCTCATAGATTATAGTCTTCAGAACCTTGCATTCTATTCCTTCAGTACTACTTATATTCTCTTCATTGAAGTCTATTTTCTCTGGGTAATTGATCCAGTTTCCAGCTTATATTACATCAAAAAAAATGGCTACATCTGATAAACTCAACCATTTTATCTGTGCTGCGCAACCTATCTACTGTGGTTGATCCAATCAGTATTCAGTGGTTTATATCAGTGGCTGTTAAAGTGAGCCCTTGGACCAGATACACCAAGAAGCTTGATAACAAATGTAAATCTTGGGGCCCCAACCCCAACCATGTCGGGCTTTTTGGGGGTGAACCCAGGAATCTGTTGCGCAGCCCTCTGGGTGACTCCGATGTGAGCTCAAGTCTGAGAAGTGCTGGGCTAGATTAACTGCAGCAACTCTGTAGCTTTTGTGATCCTGCTCTCACCAGGTGTATTCGATTAGCTATGAAATATGCCACCACCGGATATCAGTGACATGCAACTACAACCGGTTCTTTCTCGCTCTTGGCTTGCTCACTGCTTCTGCAGGCTGGCTGGGGAGCTCTTCCTCAGATGGCAGGTTGAGTCCAGGTGTGCTCCATACATCTTATTCTGGGGCTCAGGCTGGAGGAGTGGCAACTACCTGGGCATATAATTCTTGTGGCGGAAGTCAA
Source organism: Murina feae (assembly GCA_004026665.1). NCBI lineage: Eukaryota > Metazoa > Chordata > Mammalia > Chiroptera > Vespertilionidae > Murina > Murina feae. The sequence goes on along the minus strand of PVJC01016315.1, from coordinate 12,637 downwards.
AAGCTACCAGAGGACCAATCCTCTTAAGGACTAGCCTCAGACCTGAGACATCATCTCTTTCGCCCTCATTCAATGGGTCTAAGATGCTCATATAGCCAAGCCCAGTGGGACAGAGAAATATACTTGCATGCTGGTGACTGGGGGCATGGGAGTGGGGTGGGGCAAGGGGAGTGAATAGACGCAGAACAAGACTAATAGACTACATTGGGACAATGGGTGAATAAACCCAGTATACATCTTGCCAGCTACAAAATGCAATTTAATTGGATTAGGTAACAATGGTAATCAAGTGAGAACAGCAGATATTTTGAGAGTAGCAGGCAGCCTATAGAGAGTTTTGCCATTTTTTCATGTTCATGTGATAAACCCTAGACAAAGAATTTCCATCCACATTTCCTTTCTGGTTATACTTCTAAAGAACATGTGCTGTGTGAACTTAAAACCAAGGGAAATACCTGCTGTAGCACTTTCTCCCATGGTTATTTCCACTTTGAAAAGCTGACCAAATATTTTTCTCTCCTACTGTGTTTTTTAAACTCTCTTAAATTCCCATCACTGACTCTTACCACATTCGACTGGCAAAAGGCAAAAAGAAACATGTCTTCCCTGAAGACAGAGTGAAGCCTGTCACTACTAACAGAATTCATCATGAGCCAGCCACAGAATCCTTACAGGATCGGGGACAACACCATCATACCATGGGAGATTGACAAGGCAACTTAAAATCCCCTGATGACTGGACTGAGAGAGCCTTCATTTCCTTAGCTCAATGGTTGGGACTTTGGACCCGATAGATGCTTGTTGGAGTGAAAATGCATGGATTGTGCTCAAGATGTTAAGTAACTGGCACATCGAATTCTCAGCTCGATGTCCTTTCAAAGGGGAGCAACGGGAAGCAGAAGCACTCCGGCCAGGAGCAGTGAAGTTTCCCGAACACTTTTTGTGGGTTAGGGCTAGTTGAATTCCTAATAGGGTGAGAGGGTCTAACCCCTCTAGAGGGAACTCCCTATGCAGATCCTGTTTATCTAGAGCTGTGGGCAGGACAGGCTTTTTAAAGTAGCTCTATAAGGAGTAAGGTGGGACTTTTGGGGGAAAGTGGGACACTTTGTAGAATTCCTAGTCTGGAGTTCCAACCTGGCCTTGTTTCATACATCGTTAGACACTAGGCAAGTTATGTCAACCTTCTCATCCCTCGTCTGTAGAATCAGGTACAGCAGTTCTCAACCTGTGGGTCACGACCCCTATGGGGGTCGAATGACCCTTTCATAGGGATTGCCTAAATACATCCTGCCTATCAGATATTTACATTACTATTCATAACAGTAGCAACATTACAGTTATGAAGTAGCAACGAAAGTAATTTTATGGTTGGGGGTCACCACAACATGAGGAATTGTATTAAAGGGTCATAGCCTTGGGAAGGTTGAGAACCACTGACTCAGGATAATATATCTGGGTGAGACCAAAGCTCAGGTGGCTTTGTATGTGAAATGATCCACTGATACACAGAATGTTCTTACTGGGAACAATGCTGACACTGGGGAGAACTGGGCGATGATGGACTCTCTGCCTTCAGAGGAACTAGGTGTTGTGATCTATATACATAGCACCCAGCAGCTGTACAGTACACAAACTCTGTGACCGTAGGCCAGGCTGCCTCATTTCCCACCTAAAGGCCACACTTGTGAACAGATTTTCAAAGACAGGACAAACATAGCAAGAATCATCACCATATTCACTGAGTGAGTTCTTGGTTGTGGTTAGTATAAAAAGTACCACGTGTCACATTCAACAATAATTTTTGAAAACTCTTCAGACACTATTAGAACAATCCCACAATCACTGAACTGGGAGCAGCAGATTTGGCATTTTTCCTGATTTTGAATGTTTCTTTTAACTTTATAGATACTATCATTTTTTTCAGGGTTTCATTTGGGAGGCAGCATAGGAAGTATCTTCACTTTGATTCCCTTCTGCTTGCTTCCAGCATCACCTCTCAGAGAGGGGAGCAAAAGGAGGCCCATTCCAGAAGGATCACTGTCCCTCAGTTCCTTGCACACCTATTATAAGCCAGACACTCAAAGGTAAATGAGGTACCACGTGGAATGAAGCGGAAGCACTCAAACAGAAGCTGTAATACATTGTCCCAAATCTTGCCCCATTTCTCACTATTGGTGGTGGACACACTCTAAGGGTGACCCCCAATGAGTCACTCCCTTGTATAATTCCCTCTTTTGAGTATGAGTGGAAGCTGTAATTTGTTTCAAACCAATAGAATATGGATAAAGTGATGGGATGTCACTCCTATGATTAGACTGTTATATGGCCAAAGTGACAGAATGTCACTCCTGCAGTTACATTAGAGAAGACACCAATCTTAGCAGAACGAAGGGAGATACTCTCCTTCTGGCCTCAAAGAAGCACACAGTCATGTTGTGACCTGCCTTTGGAAAGAGCCACATGGCAGGGAACTGCTGGCAGCCACCAGTCAATAGCCAGGAAGATGCTGGGTCCTCAGTCCTACAACACTAAGCCGACAAATTCTACCAACAACCTGAGGGACCTTAGAAGCAGAATCTTCCCCAGTCGAGCCTCTCATGAGAATGCAACCTGGTTGACACATTGATTCCAGCCTTTAGAAGCTTCTAAGTTTGTGGTTAGTTGTTATGTGGCGATGGGAAACTAATATGTATAATACTATACTCTGCATACCTAATACATACAATATTATCTTGAATTCTATTGTTATTAAAATTAATCATCAGTCTCATTCTCTAATAAGTTAGAATCTGAGGTATGTCCTATTCAGAGAGAGAAACCTGCTGTGGGCTTTTAACGTTGAATGGAAAAGAGAAGCTGGGCTTTTCCATCTCACAGCTCTTTTCCTATAAAGAACACGCACACTGCTCAGAAGTCACTTCAGCAGAGTGGGAAATCCTTTGGGTGTCGCCTCGCTCAGTCAGTCCATGGCCAGAAGCCCGCCAATTTTCCGGATAACATAACATCACACAGACTCCTTTAGAATTATCTAATTTGATTACTATTGCACTAAAGCTATCCTCAAGCACACACTCACCCCTCAACTCTCATAACACTCAAGGAGTTTATAGTTAAAAAACACTCTCCTTTTCCCAGGTAGGAGAGAGACTCTGCAGGTGTGAATTTTGAAGAATTGTAAACTTCAGCATGTTTTGTGGCATTTGACTTGTTTTTCAACATAGATTCCAGGTTTCTTGGTTTGTATTTAAGAGCTTACAGAAAATAGAGATGTTGCATGTGACTTCTAAAATTTCATCCTTTAGAATAAATTGCACATAAGCACAAAAAGTGCACAGTAGCTCTGCTATAGAGTGGTTCTTTTATTTTTATTTCCAAACTTAAATCGCATTTTTATATCACAGATAGCAATTTCTGCTCCAAACCTCATGAGCTGTTCTTAGTCAAACTTTCAATCAGCTTGGAAATTCTGAACAATAGTAAGGCCAATCCTTTTGACCTCATTGAGAACTGATTTGATTTATAAACATCCCAAACACCCAACTCTTCCTCTTTTACTGTGCCATGGGCATGGTCTCCTTAAATAAATGGCTGCTGAATATTATTAAACTACACGAAAGTCTTCAACAAAATGTCAAGTGGGGTCCTAATAAAAAATAATTCATTTTAATCCACGTTTTATCCTTAATCTAATATGTGACCGTGGAGGATATTTTCAACTCTGGTGTTCAACAAACCCATAAAAGCTTCCATATCTCTCAAGTTCCATGATAAATTCCCCATAAATTTTACCTTTCTCTCTCTCTAGGGTCTTAGGGTTTGAACTTAAATGGTCATCATTAGTCATCTAAATCCATTACATTTTTATCATATTTAACTGTTTCAGATTGTCCATATACCAGGAGAAATGTATAAGCCTGTGGTGCAAATCCATGCTACAAGAAAGGCAATGTCACTTTAAATCTCCACTTGATTCTGGCCTTGAGGTTAGCATAAGCCATGGCAAAGATGACTCCTTTAATGCCATCTGGAACAGTTGTGTTATGACCAAGGAAATAGTCTTCATGGCTTTGCTACTCAAAGCGTGGTCCATAGACCAACAAGCGTGAGCATCACAGGAAGCTTGTTAGAAATGGGGACTCTCAGCCCCCTCCCAAGACCTGCTGAATCAGAATCTATATTTAAATACGAGCTTCTCATGTGCATGACAATGCCCGAGAAGCTCCTTCTACAGCGGACTGTATATCCTGGTGGATTGGACATCCCGCCTTTGTTGCTAATTCTCCTCATTTCCCATGTGCATAAACCAGATGTTAAAATACTGAACTTACATTCATAATGGACTACATCCAACAAACTATAGCCTTGCGTGGCTTCTCAAGTTCTAGCTGTGGTCTTCACACACCACTGGAGGACATTGATGCTAACAAGACGCAGCAAAGCCAGAATGAGACGTACACGGAGCAAAGACCACCGGCAGCAGAGGCTTCTACATCAAAATGTATAACAAGATTGGGTGCAAAGAGTAAAGCAAGCCCTGGCTGTTCAAGCCCAAATGCCCTCTGTTTATTTATGAGAAGCTGCTCTCGAGGTGCTGGTAGTAGATGACATTTCACAGTCCAGCATTTCATTTCCTTATGATTTAAGTGGCATGGAAAACTAAGAGCCAGACCATGATTATATGAGATATTAGCACTAGGGAAACTGCGTAAAAGATACACGGGAATCTGTACTATCTTTGCAACTTTTCTGTAAATTAAAAATTATTCCAAAATAAAAAGCTTATTTTTAAAAATACAGTATTTGGCTTACAATTTAGGAAAACTTTTCAGATGATCTAAGACCTAAATCTATAGAAAGTGGGAAATATGAGAACGATGGAAATAAACACACTTCTTACATATTCCCCATTTTTACCCTCTGCCCTGTGCACATACCTATTTGCATATCAAACAAAATGGGGCACAAGAGCATGAAAAAAAATACAAATGAGTATCATAACTACAGTGCCAGAAATTGATTAATATATATTAGAAATATGACAGAATTATGGCAGAATCTCCCTTCAGCAGTTTGTCTCACCCCTTCTGACATGATATATACAAAAAAAATTTTTTAGTGGAAAAAAGGCAGTGAAAAAAGTATATACTTAAAAGGAGGTCTATCCATCATCCCATATATGAAGCATGCAAATTTTATTTCATTGGTCAGGATTCTGACTGGCAAACAATGGAATCCATTCTCTGGCGAGTTTAAGCAGGAAAAGGGTTTCGTGAAAGGTACTCAGTAGCTCCGGAATAACTGGGAGGGCTGGAGGAACAAACCCAAGGCGCAGCTTCCAGGAAAAATGCCAAAACCATGCTGCCGATTAGCCTAATTTGGGGGGAGACCCACTGCTATTTGCTGTTGCCACCACCAAGCCCCTAGTGCCAGGACTTCAGCTTGATTGCAAATGATAGGGCTTCTAGCCGCTGGTTCTTCTGCGTCAGAAGCTCAAACTTACAGCCAGTGGCCCCACCCCTGAGAGGCAGCCAGCTGGAGCCTCATCCCCGCCAGCAAATGGAAGCTGACTGCAAGCCTGTTTTCTTCCCAGCTCAGCTCGGAATCCAAGTCTTGGAGGGGATTTTATTCTAAACTAGAGACACAGTACACAAATTCATGCACAGGTGGGGTCCCTTGGTGTGGCCTGCGGGAATTGGGCCCCAGCTCATGCCCTCAGCCTCGCAGCCCCACATGGCACTCCGCCTTGGCCTGGCACTGCCCCTCACCTGTTCCACCATCCTGCCTGCAGAGTGATAGATCTGGGCTGCCCCCCCCCACTTCCCAGCTCCCTCAGCACCTGGGACACCCCCCTTCCCCGCCCCCCCCCTCACCACCACCACCACCGGTTGCCATCTGCAGGGCGACTGGTGGGGCAATTGGGCCCCCACTCATACCTGCCTTGGCCAGGCGCCACCCGCTCACCTGCTCCACCATCCCACCGCAGTCCTGCTCTCCTTGGGGCCCAATGGGGCCAGCAGTGTCCTCACTGTCGCCTGCTGCCAGCGCCGTGTCACCAACACCCACCATGTTCTGTGCTGCCCTCTGGTGGTCAGCACATGTCATAGCAAGCGGTCGGATTCGGTCAAACTCCCAGTGGAACTCCTGTTGAACAATTTATTAGGCTTTTATTATATAGGATGGCAAAGCCTTGGTAGCATGCCACATCCTAGCCTTTGAAGAGCCTGGAAGTGTGAGCTCTGATCTGACCTCTGAGAGATAAGACCTAAGGTGATCAACTAATCCCCAACTGTCCAGGTTTTTCCTCGTTTTAGCAATTAAAGTCCCACATCTCGGGAAACCCCTGAGTCCTAGGCAAACCAAGACCATTGGTAACCCTATTGAGACTTCATAACTTATGCGCTTCCCTGAGTATAGAAAGGCTTTGAAAAAGATGACAGATAGCCACAACTATGTTGCTTGCCTACAATAATCAATATACATTGGTGGAAAGATAAATTTGAGACAATTGCATCTGTAGTCAAATTGATCACTAGACTAACTGACCCCATTGATGATAAATCGCCTCAGCTCCCTTTCGACTCTCCTCCCTCTTCCCAAACTCAAGTGTCTTGGTTTGTTTCTGTTCACACACAGTTGTTTGTATTAAGTGCAAATAATTTTCCTGGTCACTTTGCATTTCTCATTACGTGACAATTACTAAACTAGATTTAAAGTAGTGTTTACATTGTAAACATCCCCCCTCCTCCCAGCCACCACCATCACAGATACTCAGGGCTAGTTTTCAGGGCAGTTACTGGAAACTGTCTGTCCAACACTCACTCCATTTGACTTCCAGCATGGCTTCCTGTAACACAGACGCTAGAACAATGAAAACCTTTCCAGACGCCTTGCAGCTAGGCTTTTGAATGGCTGTCCATCCCTGAATGCTGCAACCCTGTTACCTCTCCGCATGATCTTGACCGCTCTTTCCCACACTTATTCTGCTCCAGCTACACCACCTCCTTGTTTTTTCTGCAACACTCCAGAGGCAACAGGGCTTTCGACCTTTGCACTGGTTGTTTCTTCTGCCCAGAACATTCTTTCTAAATCTCCATGTGGCTTGCTCCCTCAATCCTTCAAGTCTTTCTCTAATGTACCTACATACTGAAGCCATCTCTGGTTGCTTTTTAAAAACTACAACCCATTCACCCATACTCCCAATAACTTATTTCAGCTTTAATTTTCTCCTTAGCAACTATCACCACGTAACATACTATGTATTTTACTTCAGTTTTTTTCTTGTTCTTTATTGCCCCTTTCTCCACCTAAAATGTAATATTCTCTAAGGCAGTATTTTTTCTGTTTTCTGTTTTCTGCCCCTGCACCCAGAACACTGCAAACACATAATAGTACACAAAAAACAATTGTTGTGTAGGTGACTAAAGATGTCAAGTTGCCCTAGATTAAGCCCCAAATACAAAACGACCTTAATGAAAGTGCCAATATTTTTAATAGAAGAGCCAAAGTTGATACAGGAAACTAAATAAGAAAAAATATCCAGAAAATTTTTTGGGAAAAAACAGAATAATAAAGGAGGATGAGCTTTATGACATAATAAAGTACATTATAAAACCACAACACCTCCAATAGGGTTTAGCATGGAAATATAAAAAGATCAAGTCAGAATTGAAAATCCAGAAATAGATCCAAATACATCCACAAATTTCATTGTCTGATAAAATTGACATCTCAAATCAATAAAAAAAAAGATACATTAGTCAATAAATTAGGCACAATATAACATTAAAAATCTGGGGGGAAATAAAAATCCAAAAAAGTCCCATAACCCACTCATCAAACAAAAATAAATATCAGATAAATGAAATATATATATTTATATTTTATGTATATAATATACTATTACTAGAAGAAACTACTGGGCAATTTTTTAGGTCTCAGAGTATCAAAGAACTTTTCAAAGCATCTATTGATATAATCATGTGATTTTTTTAGCTTGTTGATTTGATGTATTATATTAATTGATTTTCAGATGTTGAACTAGCTTTGTATACCTGGGCTAAATCCCACTTTGTTATAGTGTGGTGTATAACTCACTTTATACATCATTAGATTCAATTTGCTAATATGTTGTTGATGATTTTGCACCCGTGTTTATATATACAGTGGAATATTATTCAGCATTAAAAAACAAATGAAATCTTACCACTTTTGACAGAATCAATGGACCTAGAGGGTACTATGCTAAGTGAAAAAAGCCAGAGAAAGACAAATAGCACATGAGTTACTTATATGTGGAATCTAATGAACAAAACAAACAAAACAGAAACAGACTCAGATACAGAAAACAGACTGACTCTTAAAGGCAGGGTTTGGGGGACTGGTGAAAAAGGTGAAGGGATTAAGAAAAAACTCATAGGCACATACACAGTATGATGATTACCAGAGGGAAAGGAGGTTGGGGGAAGGTGGAAGAGGGTAAAGGGGGGATAAATGATGATGGAAAGAAACTTGATTGTGTGGGGAAAATACACCATAAAATATACAGATGATGATTATAGAATTGTACACCTGAAACCTATATAATTTTATTAACCAATGTTACCCAAATACATTCAATTTAAAAAGACCCCTCATCCTAGTGTACCCATGCCAGAGTAAATTGCTGCCTCGTACCATTGCCCAGCCTCCTTACCTGTGGGCTGTTAGCACTGAGGAGGGTTGTACAAGTATGAGAAATGAAAAAAAAAGACCCCCCCCCAAATTCATTTCCTCTTCTACTGGCTTAGAAGTTAAAGCCTTAAAAATTTACTATGAATACTTAACAAACTATAAAATTAATCGCTATCTTAACTCTTTCCCAACAAATTCAAAGACCTTAGAACTCAACTCTAAAAATGTCTTCCCACCTGACACTACCTCTCTGAAGTATTTCAGATATTTTCATTTTGTTAATTTATAAAGATAATGTTCATTTATACTTCCATATGCTTTTATAAATGTATATGATCACTATTTGTTCTTGCATCTCAAACATTTATTCTGAATTTATTTTCCTTCATCCTAAATAAATCCCTTAGAAGCTCCTATAATTCACCCTTGTCCCTGAAGTATAGTTTTGCTGAGAATACAATGCTAGGTTGAGGGTTAGTTTCTGCCAACATTTAAAAGATAGTCCCATTATCTGGCTGATTCCTCTGAGGATGAAAAGGCCTTTTCTCAGTGCCTGCAGTTTTATAACCATATGTCTAGGAAGAGATTTTTCTTTATTTACCATTGTTGGTACACATGGTGTTTCTTCCATCTTGAATTCATGATTTTCATCAGTTTGGGAAAATCTCAAACATCATTTCTTTAAATATTTCCTCTCCTTCATTCTTTCTCTTCTTTCCTTATGGAACTCCAATCAGATGTACAATATGCACCACATACTGACACTTTGGTCAACAGACTACATATACAACGGTGGTTCCATAAGACTGTAATAGAGCTGAAGAATTCCTGTTGCCTAGAGATACTGTAGCCATCATAATGTCATGTCACAATGCGTTACTCCCATGCTTGTGGTGATGTTGGCGTACAGCGTTTACAAAGTCTATGGTAGTTGACAGCAATGTCCTGTCCCTTCACATTGACTCACCACTCACTGCCTCGCCCAAAGCACCTTCCAGTCCTGCAAGCTCCATTCCCACTTAGCGTCCTACATAGGTATACTATTGCTTACCTCTTTTATACTGTATTTTACTGTACCTTTTCTATGTTTAGATTGTTTAGATGCATAAATACTTATTGCTGTGTTGCAGTTGCCTATAGCATTCAGTATAGTAACATGCTGTGCAGGCTTTAGCCTAGGAGCAATAGGCTATACTACACAGCCTAGACATGTAGTAGGCTATACCATCTAGATCTGTGTAACCACACTCTATGATGTTCCCATAATGATGAAATCACCTAATGATGTGAATTTTGAGGGAACACAAACATTCAGTCTAAAACATTGTGTAAAACATAAAACTCATTAGATTAAATCATTGTAAGTTAAACATCTGTGTATCTCCCTGCCAGATCAAGAGTTAAGACATTACGAGTACTCCAGAAATCTTCATGTATTCCTACTCAATCTCACCCCTGTTACAGGAAACACTTCCCTGCCTTGTCCTGTGATCTCTTACTTTTGCTTACAGTTTTACTACCTACACATGCATATACCTAGAGTTTTAATCACAATGATTTTTTTTCATTTCTCAAAGTTCAATTTGATTCTTTTGAAAATCTGCCTGGATTCTTTATTATTTCCTGTTCCTTGCCATTGTTATTCCATCTGTAAACATTTCATAGACAGAGTCCTTGCCTAGTCTTTATTTGCTTATCCTGAAATCTTCTGGCCTGGTAGTCAACATCTCCCAGTTATTGGTTTTGCTGACTCACTCATATTGGCTTGTTCTCTCGTGTATTTAGTCATTTTTTTATGGTGAGCTCATATTTATTGTTCTTTCCTCTATCAAGATGTGTACTGAGTTCTGCTGGACTCCAGGAGTTACATATCTGGAACTACTTTAATTTAATTTATTCACATCCAGGGCTAGCATCAACCTGAACATCAGAATCTAAGTTATAGCAGGTCCGTGGATGCAGATGAACAAAGGAAGACCTCAGTATAGTCATCACCGTCTTCCTTATTAATATCATCATGATGTTAGTTTTCACCCACGGCCCCTGCGCAGGGTCCTGGCTCATACAGGAGTTTCAGGCCAGCAACCCCATTTCCCAGTGTTCACTCCCCACTCAACCCTGCCTATCTTAATAGTGCCATTTGTGCCCAAGGCAACTCTAAAACTCCTCTTTCTCCTCCTTCCTTCCCTGGTCTGATCACTCTTGTTATCATCACCATTTTGCCTTTATAATTTTCCTTCCCTTTACTGGGTACTCAGCATTGCTCTAAAAAGTATATTGTACCCAGCCAGCATGGCTCAGTAGTTGAGCATGGACCTATGAACCAGGAGGTCATGGTTTGATTCCCGGTCAGGGCACATGCCTGGGTTGCAGGCTCAGTACCCAGTGGGGGGTGTGCAGGAGGCAGCCAAACAATGATTTTCTCTCATCGTTGATGCTTCCATCTATCTCTCCCTTTCCCTTCCTCTCTGAAATCAATAAAAAATGTTTTTTAAAAAAGTATATCGCAGTTTATCCAAAACTGCATGTGTCATAACAACAGGACCTTTTAGCACATCTAGAGCCCGAGAAAGTACGTTTCCCATGCCAAAACTGACTTTCAGCAAGTGCGAAGGTAATAAGAGAAATGCAGATGAAATGCACATTGAGATAGCATCTCTCGTGTATTAATTCGGCAATGATAAAAATAAGTTTGATAACAGACTCTTGGTGAGAATTTGGGGAAATAAGCACTTATTTCTACACGTCGCTGGTGGGAGTTTAGACTGGTACCACTTTTAGGGAGAGCAAGCTGGCCATTTCTGTCACAGGTATAAATACATACACTGTTTGACCTGGAAATTACCTCTGGGAATTTATTTTACAAGTACAGCACATGCGAAGCTTATTTATTGCAGTATTACCTGTCACAGCCAAATATTTGAAAGAACGTCCATGCCTATTAACTATTTCAGTAAATTATAGTCGATGGGTAAAAAAGGTGAAGCAATTGAGAAGTACAGATTGGTAGTTACAGAATAGTCACAGGAATGTAAAGTACTGTATAGGAAATACAGTCAATAATAATGTAATAACTGTGAATGGTGTCAGGTGGGCACTGGAAATACTGGGGGGAATCACTTAGTAAGTTATGTAATGTATAATCCCTGGGGTGTACACCTGAAACTAATATAATATTGTATGTCAACTGTAATTGAAAAATGACCCCCAAAAAGAAAACCAAAAAAAGAAAATGCAGTCAAGATGCAAAAAAAAATAGACGATTATGCATCATTTTTACAAATGACAACATTTCCATATACTCATATGATGCATTATTCAACACACATCTTCAATGGCAAGTGGAAGGTGTAGAACTGTGGGCATTTATGCTGCTGCTTTTTGTTGTTGTTAATCCTACCTGAGAACATTTTTTCCATTGATTTTTTTTTTTTTTTTAGAAAAAGGGGGAGAGAAAAACATGATGTAAAAGAGACACATCAATTGGTTGCCCCCTGCACATGCCTCAACCAGGGCAGGGATCCTGCAACCCAGACACATGCCCTTGATTAGAAATCAATCCCGTGACCCCTTGGTCCATGGGTCAATGCTCTATACACTGAGCAACCTGCCAGGGCTACGCTGTAGTATATATATATATATATATATATATATATATATATATATATATATATATATATATTCCCCCCTCCCCAGAGGAAGGGAGAGGAAGAGAGATAGAAACATCAATGAGACAGAATCATTGATTGGCTGCCTCCTGCACACCCCCTACTGGGGATCAAGTCCACAACCTGGGCACTTGCCCTTGACTGGAATTGAACCTCAGACCCTTCAGTACACAGGCCAATGCTCTATCCACTGTGCCAGACCAGCTAGGGCTATTTTTAAAAAATATATTCACATACTTGTTCAGGTGGCCCTAAAACATTTTTGGAATGGTCCATGGAACATCCTATCAGGGTCTGCC
>PVJC01016314.1:0-33870 GCA_004026665.1 Murina feae | reverse complement strand
CCCCAGACCCCTTGGCGGCACCGGGAAGTGGGAAAGGAAGGCAGCAGGGGACGGGTGAGTGGGAAAGAGTTGGCGGCCTGCTTGGCGGCTTCCCAGGTCCCTTCCAAGGATCAGGGAGCAGGAAAAGGCTGGCCTGACCACGAGGCGGGGTTTTCCCTGCTTTCTGGTGGCTGGAGGAAGATGGGCAGTAGGCAAGCTTAGGAGGCAGGCCGCCCGCAGCCCTGGTCACAGCTCAAAAAAGAGAACAACATGCTGGGGAGGGCAAGAGTCTGAGAGATCAACATAGAGGGGGTGCCTGCTCCAAGCCTCCACGGTGTGCCTGGGGGCAGGCCCCCGGCAGGTAGACACACACAGGAGGACTGCTCCGAGCCTCTGATGCGGCTGGGGGCAGGTCCCCAGTGGTGACACACACACACATACACACACACACACACACAGAAGGCGCCTGGCAGACTGGGGCCATCATAGGGCATCCACTGAGGGGTCCCAGACTGTGAGAGGGCACAGGTCGGGCTGAGGGACTCCCTCCACCCTGAGTGCACAAATTTTTGTGCACCGGGCCCCTAGTATATATATATTCACCATAGACATAAATTACCTAGTCAACCATTTAAATAAAAATGAGAAAACACAAAAGAATAACAACAGGGAAAAGAAAAATAACAAACAAAAAAGCTTTCTGGCAATGAGGAGGCCAAGGGAAAATGCAAGACTGGGAGGAAGAGAGACCAATATTCTAATCCTACCTCCATCATTGACTAGCCATGTCATATTAGGCTTACAATTTAGCTTGCTTGATCCTATTTTCTAATATGTTAAGTGGGGACAATAATAACTATCACAAAAGACCGTATTGAAGATTAAGATAAAGTACTTGTACCACTCAACATAAAGAATATTGTGGTAGGCAGGATAATGACCCTCCAAATATGTCAATACATCCCCAGAACCTGTGAATCTGTTAGGTTATATGACAAAAGGGATATTTTCAGATGGAATTAAGGTTGATGGAGAGATTATTCTGGATTATCAGTGAACTCCATGTGATCACATGGGCTCTCAAAAGTAGAGAGGAAGGAATGTTAGAGAGATGCAAAGAAAGAAGAGGCAGTTTTCAAAGTGCGAGAGGTACTCAATCTGCCTTGGCTGGCTTTGAATTTGGAAGAATGGGGTCATGGGTTAAGGAATGTGTGTGGCCTCTAGAAGTTAGGAATGTCCTTCAACTGACAGCCAGCAAATAAATCAAGATTTCAGTCCTACAACTGTAAGGAAGTAAGTTATAGCAACAACCTGAATAGGCAAGGAAATGGATTCTCCCTTGGAGCCTGTAGAAGTGAATTCAGGCCTGCTGACAACTTGATTTTACTTTAATGATCCCCAAGTCAGACTTCTGACCTATAGAATTATAACAATGATAAATTAGTGTTGTTTAAAACTGCTAAATTGTGGAGGTCTGTTTTGACCACAATAAGAACTAATACAAATATGTTCAATAATTGATAGCAAATGCCATTTTTAATTTAGGGTGATCCCAGAAATCTTATCAATTAGTGATTTATATTGTCTATTATAAGATTTTGGATGCTGCCCTGACCGGTTTGGCTCAGTGGATAGAGCGTCAGCCTGCAGACTTAGGGGTCCCGGGTTCGATTCCAGTCAAGGGCATGTTCCTTGGTTGCGGGCACATCCCTAGTGGGGGGTGTGCAGGAGGCAGCTGATTGATGTTTCTCTCTCATCAATGTTTCTAACTCTCTATCCTTCTCCCTTCCTCTCTGTAAAAAAACAATAAAATATATTTAAAAAAAGATTTTGGATGCCACACTAATCTTATCCTCTTAAATATCAACAGATGTTGGGCATCCTCTGTTCCAAAAGAAGTTTGAGGTTTCAAACATGCCAAGGGAATGGGACCCAGAGTTTGTGGTGTCTGTTTCTATGTCTTTGCAATCAGGCTGTCCAGATTAGATATGCCATTCAATAAGTCTTTAGAGAATCTACTGCTTAGTGATTTTATTGAAATTTATAACATTTATTGGAAGTTATAAAATTCAATAATCATTGGTACATATATTTTTATTTTTTCCTTTTTTATTGTCTAAAGTTTTACATATGTCTCCTTTTTCCCCAATTGACCCTTCACCCAGCCATTGTCTGTGTCCATTGGTTATGCTAATATGCATGCATACAAGTCCTTTGGTTGCTCTCTAACTCCTCCTCCCCTACCATTTGTCTCTGGATCTATTCTTGTTCATCTAATTATGTTGATCATTATATCCCACAAATGAGTGAGATCGTGTGATATTTATCTTTCTCCAACTGGCTTATTTCACTTAGCATAATGATCTCTAGTTCCATATTTTGCAGGTGAGAAAAATTGAGCAGGTAGAGAGCACTATGAGCTGGGAGAAAGTAGGATCTGCTTTTTTTCCCACCTATAAAATAGTGATAGCATAATATTTACCTATGCTATTAAATTATAAAACAAACAAGTTATTTAATTACTTTGAGTTCATCTATAAAATAAAGATGATAATGTATACATTTCATGGAATTGCGATGATTTAAATGAGATACTGGATGTAAAATGTTTGACACATAACTGAGCGCTCTCTAGGTGTTAACTTTTGTTGAGCTGACCTTTGTAAGGTGTTGGTAAGGTAAGGTATTTCTTATATAACACCACTAGTTTCTGGAGGAAAAATCACTGTAGTTTAGCTGGGGAATTATCTGCAACATTTTTGCCCTTTTTGTTGGCTAAGATTAAGAAATATTTATTTAGTTTATCTGCTTTGCCCCCATTGGGGAGCATGCAGGAAGCAACCATCCATGGTTATCTCCCATCTTTTCACTCTTTCTCTCTGTCTTCCTTCCTCTCTCTCCCTCAAATCAATAAAAATGTATTTTCAGAAAAGAAATATTTATTTATTGACTTTCTTCTCTGCTATGTCTTTACCTAAGTCATTATTTTAACCCAAATATTTTCTCACATTCATCTGTGTAGTAGGAGTTAGTATTTGCCCATCTTTACAGATTGTATCAGGCTAGAAATCCAATAATATTTATTTCTGCCCTGAGAATGCTGTTTCATCTTTGACTTTTTCATAATTGGTCCATTGAAGGACGTGTGTGTGTGTGTGTGTGTGTGTGTGTGTGTGCGTGTGTCTGGGTGTCTGGATGAGTCTGTATGTACATGTATTTCACTACTGCATATATGTGCAAACATGCAGAAAGAACCTCACTACTAACTTTCTAACTTGATAATTTTGAGACATGCCATATAGAATAGGGTCACTCTGACTTTAGTCTTATTCTATGAAGTGATTAGAGACACCTCTAATTTTTCCAGAAAATTTGTTTTTGGACCTCCACTTTGTTCAAATACTTTTGTGTGTCTTTCTTAGTATTATATCTGTGGAAATCCCAATGTGATTCACATCAAGATGCTAGGTACTTCACAACATCACATCAAGTGATGAGTTTTCTAGAAAACTAAAATTGTTGGCCAAATCATATTACTTATAATAATATCTTTCATGATTTGATACTTCACAGTAGGTTAGTGCCTTATAGTGTTTCAGTTAATCTTCTTAACAACTCAATTTCAATGTTAATCCCTTTATACTGATCAGGTATGTGAGGCCCAAAGTATCTTGTACAAATTTACACAGCTAGTTATTTGTGGACACAGCTAAGATTTAAACTCAGGTTTGTGTGAGTCGCCAAACCCAGGTCCTTCTGGTAAACAGAAAAATCCTGTGGTCTGACTCCCTTTGAGTAATCTCTCCTGCCTACACTTACTGCTTTTATGCTGGATAAGGAGAGAAGTGAACCTGGGGAAATTTTATATTTTTATTTTTCAGTGATAAGCTGCATGAATTGTCCCTAAATGCCTAGCACACATAGTCTCTTCTCAAATGGCTTACAGATGATTTTTGGGATAAACTCTAGTTCAGTGACTCTCAAACTTCAGTATGCAAACAAATCATTGAGGATCTTCTTAAAAATCAGATTCCAATTCAGTAATTCTAATGAAAAGTCTAAAATTCTGCATTTATAAATAGCTTCCAGTGGATGGTAGAGCTACTGGTGTGGTGACCACACTTAGAATAGCAAAACCCAAGCCACTTCATCTTAGCCTCTCTTTCTTCACTTTGTGATATCCTCACTATAATGTAAAAGTTCTCCACATCCTCCTTCTGTGCTGTAATAGACATGTTTGCATCAGCCTATTTTCTCAGATTTTAAAAGAAAATAGCGTGGGATTGATGGAAACCAAGCATAGACCCTAGGGAATGGAGTTAAGAAACAATATCACCCTCCACTCCTAACCTGCTTTTTATCATAGTCTAGTATAAAACCATCTGACTTGTATTTTTTATTTCCTTTGTTTTAATTTTTCAGAAAGAGAGAGAGAGAGAGAGAGAGAGAGAGAGAGAGAGAGAGAGAGAGAGAGAGAGAGAAGAGATGCATGGGCATTTATGGGTGTCAATCCAAGACTGAGTATATAGAACCAGAGCCATAGTCACTGGATTTCACCAGCTTCTATTACTTAAAATTAATAGGGAGCTGCAGAGACTCGATTATCTAGGCACCTTGTGAACCAGATCAGCAAGGAAAGTGTGAGCAGTTAAATCTTCATCATGCTTAATTCTGCCCTCTACCTGACTATGCTAGCTGTAGGCATATGCCATGTTTTCTTAGCTAGCAAAATAGCAGCATACGTGTGTGTGTGTGTGTGTGTGTGTATGTGTGTGTGTGTGTGTGTGTGTGATGTTAGGAGCAAGTGGTGGGTAAGAAGAAAAGTCACAAATATATGGCAATGAACATGTAAATATAAACATGTAACTATGAGTATGGGATGGAAGTAGAGAGTTGTGATCTTAGTAAATCTGGCTTTAGTTTTCTTTTGATTTCTTGAAGAGATCTCCACAGAGCTTCAGGAAATTTATTCAGTACTAGCAGACAGTCTTGGATTCCGGTTTTGGTTCTGTCACTAACTAGCTGTGTGATTTCATCATTTCTACTCTCTGGGTTACAATTTCTCTATAGATGAAGTGAAGATATTGGATTCTGCCATGATCCTTGCATGTTTCCCATTATCTGCTCTTTCTTTCTTTTGCTAAGGCAAAAAGTTGGGGCAGTTGCTTTTAAGTGCAACTCTGCAATGGGTGATAGAGAACTAAACATAGGAAGCTTGCAAAGTGCCTTGACACAGTGAACTGTAATTTTTGCTTTGTTGCAGCAGATATTATTAATTATTATTATTATTATTGTTACTATAATTATTTTGAAACCATTTGTTCTTACTCAGTGGAACATGATGTACACGTTTGCTTTTAAGACCACAGCTGAGTCATTCAGAATTCAACCTTTGCTATTGGGATGGGTTGCTTGGTATCACTGGACAAAGGGCTTAAGAGACCCACCAACAGAAGTTTTAGAAAGGATGACACTATGGAAACCTCAGCTACTAAGCTCTGGGCTTGGTGGATAGTCTCAATTTATCTCTAGTCTGGGGTTGAATAGCTGCAATTATGCTTAGAATGAAGTATCATTTCTGTCTGCAGGCTGAAAACTTTGTCATAACCTTCCCTGGGTTATAAACTGGAAAATGACAAGGACAGATTAGGTCGGTGGCACCTTGGGGAGAAATGTGCTGCTCTTCATGTTGCCAAGCTAACAAGAGACTTCTGAATAACGTAGTGTACTTAGCTGAAAATAAGAACCTTTGGCAGAAGTAAAGCAGGTAGAAATGTTCTGGCCCTCTCCTTCAGTGGTGGAGCCATGGCAAAAGACAACTTCGAATATTTGGAAGCAGGCTGAAGGAAAGTAGCATGACACATTTGAAGTACCCATTGGGTAATTAAGCACCTGCATGGCTAGTAGATAAGAATTTAATATGCTAAGGAGTAAAATGAGATAGCAAAAGTAAAAATGTACTTCAGCATGTCAAATTCTTTGGTTCTAAGGAATTCTATCACTATTTACTCAGGGTTTATATGACAAATTGTAGGCAATTTTGGGGTGCTTCAATCTGAATCAGTTTTCTGGACTAATTCTATCTTTAGCCTAAGCAAAGGAAAGCAAACACCAGGATGGTTTTCTTTCCATGTATTTCAAAACATCTTTGGGTTCTGTCCTATTCCTCTTCTAATTTTTTGGCCATGCCTTCTCTAAGTGCTGTGGTTCTGTGTGTCATTCTGATTTAGGTTGTTAATTTGAGGAAGAAGAGAATTATAGGACCATCACTCTTATAGCTGGTAGAGACGGCAGATAGAGTCCAGGTCTCTACGTTGGAACATACTCTGAAGTCAAGTGAACCTGTGTCAATACAACTGGCAACAGCATTGGTTCTGGATCCCTGCACTGCCTACCTCCTTGTCCGTGGGGAACCATGGATCAGGACCCACTGCAACAGCCAGATACATCCCCAAGAACAGAGCAAAGGCCTATACCTTAGGCTTCATCCCTGTTGACACTTTCAGTTGTTCCCAATTATGAAACTGCCACTTCTTTCCTACCTTTCTGCAGCCTGGTCTTTGCTATTTGTGATAAAGTGTAATTTTAATGCATCTAAAAAGATATTTGCTTATGATTTCCTTTAAAAAATAACAGAATGTAACAGAATGGGCACTTTTTCAGATCCTGCTTGAGTAATCCTTGTTCCGTTCTGTCCCTCAGCAGTGAGCATTAGAACAAATTGCCTGATGCCACAGAAACAGTTCCACGTAATGCAAAAATTGGTTTCTCTCATTTGCTGAATTGGAAGGATGTAATTCTTTGTATTCCAGTAACATAGCAATAGGCAGAAAGTTTAATAGAAGAGCCTGGGTGTTTTGAAATCACAAATTCAACTGCTCTCCTCTCTGTTACAGGCACACAGAGCCTATATTTGTAGTATGGGGTTGATCCAGGTCTTTGCAAAAAATACACACACACAAATGTACACACATACACACCTATTATATGAAAGCATCACACACACATACCAAATATATGGTGAAACTTCATGAAACCAGCATCTCCCAGGGACCAAACAGATTTCAAGTGGCATTCAGTTTTTCCTTCAACCTTGCAAACAGTGTGACAGAGGTTCCTCTTGACCCTGTTTATTTTCTTTATCACAGGCTAACCATTTGCTTTGAAACTAAGTTGGTACTACATGAATGTATTTCCATGCCTTTTGATTTGGAATAAGCAGATATTAAAGATTGAGTGAAAGGTACTATTTGACATCATTTATATCTCAGCTTTTTAAGAGTATATGGGAAAGAGACATGATATAGATAATCTGTAGAATACCAACAAAAATGCCTGAGACTGACAATAGATAATTATGAATGCTGACATATAAACTTGCCATATTTGCTAAATGTCATGGAGATAAATATATGGCAATAGGCAAGTGGGTCTGAGTGCTATGTCAATAGAGTAATTATTTCTCATTTGAAGCCAGAGCTGACACAAACAATATTTAAAAAGAGCATTTTTATTAGACTGTGTCTCTTCTACTTGTATAATAAACTCAGGTAAAGTTCAAAGATACTGTCTTCAGGCTGGTTTCTGGACTCCAGACCTTTCATAAGGGAGTGATAACATTGCTAGCCCTTCAGCCATTACCACACACCTGACTATGGCCAGAGAGCCCAGGTTGGAAGTGTGGAATAAGTCCTTCTTCCAGTCTCATTCTTAGAAACCAGGGAGAAAGATCAGGATCTGTGAATACAGCCCAGTACATGTGTGTGTGTGTGTGTGTGTGTGTGTGTGTGTGTGTGAGAGAGAGAGAGAGAGAGAGAGAGAGAGAGAGAGAGAGAGAGAGAGAGACAGAGAGAGATATGAACATGACTGCTCAAGTTAGTGTGTGTGTTTGCAGGGAGGAGGGTGTCCACTTTGGATCAGAGATCTGACTGATGCTCCTGAATCTGCATTTCCTGTTTCATTTAAGGAAGCCAGACAAATGAACCTGGTCATTTCTTAAATTGCAAGAATATAAAACAAAAAGAAGTTCCTGAACCCTCATAAGCTCATCCTCTGAATCTTGAAGTGGCTTTTGGCAAAAGGGCCAGTGGCCTTATTCCCACTTCCTGGGCTGATTTTGGAGAGGCCAGAGAGCAGATTCCCAGGGAGCTTAATACTGACCCAGGGATGGAGCAGATCACTGTCCAAAGGTAGGGCAAAGCTCTGGCTTAGGAGAACATCCCAAGTGAAAAGGATATTTTGGGTCATTGCCAAGGGCCACCTTATCTTAATGCCCCTAGAGTTTCCTCCCACTACATCTCTCTCCCTGGGTCCAAAGACAATCTGTTGCTGCCTTTGCACTGCTCCCTACCACTCCAGCCCACAGCCAGCCAGCTAGTGCTTCCCAGCCCTCAGCATCCCCATCCCCACACCTTCACTCAACCTGCACCTTTCCACCCTTTGGAAGCGCTCCTGCAGCAAAGCCAAGGGCACAGGGCCACCTGTCCACTTACCTCTGGTCAAGTGATTTATTCAGATCTGCGTCGTCTGGTGTCCCAGAGCCAGGGATGGTGGTGCATCCACCTTACAGGACTCTTCTCCCGCAGCACGCAAAGAGCCGCCTGGGACAGCTAGGGGCCTCCAGGCTGCTGGGCGGGTGAGCTGATGAGCACAGCAAAAGGGGCGGGGTGCTGTGAGGGAGGAAAGTACTGGCTCCTACCTTGGTTTCTCTCTTTGATCCTCAATCATCTCCAAACTTCCCTTTCGTTGGCCGGCCCTCCTGTACCATTCACCTTCGTCAGCGCCCTGAAACTCTTTGCTCTACCTCTCACTAGCTTTTCCTGGTTCTCAGAGCTAACCTGGCCCCCTTCAAATGCCCGCACTCTCTTCACGCAGTCAGCCACAGGATAACCGGAAGAGAAGAAACTGACACGGGGGAATTGACAGGGATAACTGACACAGGAGGTGAGAGGAGAGAGGGAGAGAGAGAGGGAGAGAGAGAGAGAGAGAGGGAGAGAGAGAGAGAGAGAGAGAGAGAGAGAGAGAGAGAGAGAGAAACCGCATTCACACTCTTACATATACAAACGCACACTCAAGCTCCAGCTATTAGGTAGAAGCTGGCGGGAGCCCCAGCCACTCCTCAAAATCTTTCCAGACTAGGTTTCTGTCCCCTTTTGCTGCCGCTTCCGGAAAATGCTATATACAGCGAAGGAGGGGGGAGCAAAGAGGGGAGGGGGAAAATCTAGGAGGCGCACTCCCTTTCTCTTCCCCCACCCCTAGCTCCAATATGTCCAACCCTTTTCCTTTCTATCTGTTCCTTGTTTCCTCAGCTCCTGTTCTTTCTCCCTCCCTTAGGGTGGCTGTGAGCTGGAGGACCCGTCGTGTGTGTGTGTGTGTGTGTGTGTGTGTGTGTGTGTGTGTACGCGCTCGCGTACATGTATGAGAGAGGAGGGCGAGGGTGTGGGAGAGACCGCGAGGTGGGTGAAAGCACCTCTCACCTCCCCCCCAGCCCAGGCTGTTGCCTCACACACACCCCGCTCTCAGCAGGGGAGGGCGGGGCGGGGCGGGGGAGTCAGGGATCCGGAAAGAAAAGAGGGAGGACGGGGCAGCCGCTCCTGCCTTCTCTGCAGCTCGGTGGCCAGGGGTGGAAGGAAGCCGCAGCCGCAACCCCAAGTCAGCCCCTGCTGCCCTGCCTACCGTCTCATCTCTCCCCCCTCGGTAGGGAATTTTCTGTTTCATTCGTTTTCGTTTTTGTTTTTTTCCCCCTCGGGTCTCCTCCTCCCCCGGTGGTGGCAGAGACTGGGGGGCTGAGCGCCGGTTGAAGAGACCACAGCGCCTCCGGGCGCCTAGCTTGCAGAGTCTCTTTTTGCCCATTGCTCTGAATGTCCCCTGCTTTGGACAGTGACACCCCCATCAGTCCCTCTCAGCCTGGGCTCCGGACAGGTGGTGGCGAGACTGTGCCCAGGCAGTCACGGGTCATCCCCAAGGGAAGAGGAGTTGAGCCAGCCGGAGCTGGGGCGACCGGCAGGCAGACAGCGGGACAGCGGGACCCTGAGTGACAGCGGGACCCTGAGTCGCTAGGGACAGACCTGGGATCCTCCGGGGTGGGCTTTGATCCCTGATGGGTCTAAGGGTAACCCAGTGCAGGCAGCATAGGAGCACAGCCTAATTCTTCCATTCCTGCCCCTCTCACCCATGGGGATCTAGCCGAGATTGAAGGGGGGTGGGGATGGATAGTGGGATAGTAGGATGAGGGAGTAACTTGCTCAGTGGTGGCAGTAACAGTGGCTTTTCTCTCTCTCTCTCTCTCTCTCTCTCTCTCTCTCTCTCTCTCTCTCTCTCCTCTCTCTCTCTCTTTCGTTATGGGGGGAAGAGCTGTCACCGGACCCTTGGGTGACTCTTTGATCTTTCCGCCTTCATGTCACCTGAGACACCTCTCCACCCCTATACTCTGTCACTCAGGATGGCCACCTTCTTGAAATCTCTTGGAGCTTACTGGATGGCCTCACCCCCACAACAAGCTTGAGATTTCTACCTGCAATATGCTGGTGCTTAGGTCAGCTAGCTGGCAGCATCTCCTGGCCCGGTCACACAACCCAAAAGCTTGGCTTTGTCTTTTATCTCCCTTATTACATCTCCCTGGAAAGGGGGGATCAAGGATCTGTGTTTCTGGATTCCAAGCTGGTACCTGGAACCTTTCCTTTACCCATTCTCAGAACAGCCCTGAGCTGATAGAAAGCCCACTGGAGCTGTATTTCCCACTGTTGCCCAGGAGTACACACTGGAAGCCTAAGTAGAGTTTCAGAAAGAGCCAGAACCCTCTGTCCTGCCTATGTGGCCCAGGGTTCTCATTTCCTTCCTGGTGAAGGGTGAAGCTAGCATAGTTATGTTTAATGGCTACTCTAGCAACTCTCCTAGGCTATCCTGGGAAAGTCCATGTAGACACCAAACAAGACAAATTTTTCTTTTGTCCTGGGGCCCCTTAGCCCCATAGCAAAGTGGCCCAATGCGCTGGAAAATATTAAGTTTTTGTGTGGGATCAATGCATTGGAGAAAAGTGTTGCTTTGAGGGATTGAAGAGTTTGTTTTTCTGTGGGGGATGAGGGCAGGGGTGAGTTCGGAGCCTTCCCTCCATACAGTTTAAACACTTCAGAAAGTGTGTGTAAAGATTGGCCAATGATGTGGATGGAAAAAAAATCACTAGATTCTGGAACCTATCTGCCTTTTTCCCATTCAAAGGCATTTTCACTGTGGCCAGCAACCTCAAATGTACAGCCTCCCAAACAAAAGAGGTCTACGTTTTGATTAAGCTGGTCCCTCCTTTGGTATGAAGGCTGAATAACATTTGTGGTTCAGGACAAGACTTTGGTGAATCTCCTTTTCTTTGACCAAACTGCAGTCCAATTAAGGTTTCCAAATCTAGGATACAACCAGGAACATTGCTGAGAGAGCTGTCTCCTTCAAAAGCCCTATATACCGTGCAGTTGTCTTTATGAGGATTATGGATGTTTTTTAATTTGGGTGCTTTCCCAGTAGATTATGGATAAGACCCAGAAGTTTCTACCTGCTCTTGCCCTTACTCTGAAACCTCTTTAGGAGATCCAGAATACAAGAAGGAGAACTTTTTCCAAAGTTAAAAACACCATGCAAATGTCACAGATTATCATACAAATTCCTGGACAAATTTATTAGAGGACCTAGTGTAATTAAGACTCTGATTTGCACAGGAGTCCAGGCTTCCTTAGGTTGCCTTTGCTATTGCTGGGTAGCTCTTCTTATCTGTGGATATGGAAATGTTCAGGTTTTCTATCTGGTGATTGCAAGTGTATGTCTGTTTGAACTCTCATGGGGCAGTTTGCAACTAGAGGCCACATCTGTGAGAGTGGTTCAAAGCAAAAAATGTAAGTGACTGAATAATTTAAGCCCAAATCTACCTGGTTTCTAGGCGAAGTTTACTCACTTGTCCTGGTCTATTCAAACAACATCCAAACATGACTGTCAAAATGCATTTGATTTAAAAATTCAGAGACAATCTATTTTCTCTACTCTTCTTATAGCCTATACAATAATGGAAAGTAGCATATACCACTGTAGACTGGAGTGTAGTGTAGTTTCATATAGGCAAAGAAAGATTGATATGAGGAACTGTAACCAGACAATCAATGGGTCCAGGCTGCCTCTCATTACTTGAGACAATTCAGCAGACACAGGATTGAATCATATATGAGTGCTTATTATAATAATACTGGCAGTATGGGAGAGCAACAGATCACCCACAAAAATATGCTCTGCTCCCTGCTATAAGCCAGCTGCTTATATTGGGTAGAAGGACGAAGATAACGTGGGAAAGTAGGCAAAATGATATGCCAAAAGGGCTGGAGATTTGCAAAGGTCCGCTAGTATGCAAAGAGCTAGTGGTCTTCAAAGGTTGGTGATGTGCAAAGGGCTAGGGGTCTTTAAAGGGCTAGGGACATGTAAAGGTCTGGAGGCTCTGGTTTCTGCACAAGATTGTTAATCCTTCAATGATAATAGGCAGTTCCAGGATGTGGAGGATGGGCCACATTTCCAAGTGAGTTCTCAGGTTCATTGTGCAACTCCCAGTAGGTTAGAATGTGCTTTCTTTAATCAGAACAAAACAATATTGGTTAACAGAGCATGCTTAATATTTCTTTCAATTATACCTGATCCCCAACATTCTATTTCTGCCCCTATCAGAACCCAGATATTAAAAGCACTTTCTTTTCCCCATTAGCAAGGTTTCTCAACTTGATCACTATTGATTGACACTTTGGGCCAGATGATTCTTTATTGCAGGGGACTGTCTTGTGCCTCATATGATCTTTAGGAGCATCCTGGCCTCTATCCACTAGATGCCAATAATATCTTCCATCTTGCAAAAACCAAAAATGTCTCCAGATATTGTCAAATGTTCCCTATAGGGAAAAATCACCCTCTCCTTTGAGAAACACTGACATTCAAGGTAGTGTCACATTTCAAAGACCATATTTTGCTTTAATTCTACACATATGGCATGTCCATACCATGGTGAAACAAAATCTTAGAAGATATGAAATGTATTTTGTGAGGAAACAACATAAAAATATAAAAAAGAGTCCTCATGAATTAATAAATTTTGACAAATGTTTGAATTCATTATTGCCACCTCCCTATCACCATCTAACTTTTGTTGAGCACTTACTATGAGTAGGGTGTTGATTATAGCAAAAATTTATGAGACATAATCCTAGCCTTCAATACACTAAGACACTATCAACTTTTATATACCTGAAAAGGAAGGGTTACAGATCTTCATGGATATTCTGTATTGAATCCAACCTGACTTTATCCTTCTTTTATTTCCCCTTTATCCCCAAACTGTGATTTATTCTTCAAGATTATACCTAAGGGAGATTGTTCTCTGTCTTACTAATTACCATACTCCGTTGAATTTTTGTGACTACTCTATAAATGGCACTTATGCCGTAACAATGTATCCAACATTGAAATGACCACAACATCACAAAGATTTTAACAACTTGAGTAGTTTGAAGATAGGTTTTTATTTATAAAGGAAAATGCTTCTATTTAGCTGCTTTGTAGATAAATACTTGACAGTGGCAAAGACAAAGGAAATGGAATGAAATGGAATGGAGAGATGATTTTTCAAATAATGTGGAGCAGTGATTTTCAACAGGTTATATCTACTTCAAGAATTTTAAAAACATGCAATACTTGGATTGGAATGGTTGGTGTTTTTTTGTGTGTTGTTTTTGGTGTTGAGTTTTATAAATTCTTTATAAATTTTGGATATTAAGTCCTTATCAGATGTTTTAGTGAATATGTTCTCCCATTCAATGGTTTGTCTTCTAATTTTGTTGATGGTTTCCTTTGTGATGAGAAATACCTGAGATTTTACTGCCTATGTTTTCTTCTAAGACTTTTATGGTTTTGAGTCTAACATGTAAGCCTTTAATCCATTTGGGGTTTATTCTTCTGTATGGTTTAAGAAGGTGGTCTAGTTTCATTTTCTTGCATATATCTGTCCAATTTTACCAACACCATTTATTGAATAGACTATCTTTACCGTATCATGTGTTCTTGTTTCCTTTGCCAAATATTAATTTATCCATAAACTTATGGGTTTCTTTCTGAGCCCTTTATTCTATTCCATTGATGTATATGTCTGTTTTTATGCCAGTATTATGCTGTTTTGATTACTATGGCCTTGTAGTATAGTTTGATATTAGGTAGTGTGATTCCTCCAAATTTGTTTTTCTTTCTCAAGACTGTTTTGACTATTTGGGGTCTTTTGTGCTTCCTAATACATTTTTGGAATATTTGTTCTACTTCTGTGAAATACACACTGGTATCTTGACAGGAATTGCATTGAATCTATAGATTGCTTTGTGTAGTATGACCATTTTAATGATGTTAATTCTCCCTATCCATGGACACGGCATATGCTTCCAATTATTTATATCTTCTTAAATTTCTTTCTTTAGTATCTTCTAATTTTCCAAATATAGGTCTTTTACAGAATTGGTTAAATTTATTCCTAAGGTATTTTTGAAGCAATTGTACATGAGACTGTTTTCTTAGTTTCCCTTTCTGATAGTTCATTATTGATATATAAAAATGCAATTGATTTCTGAATATTTATTTTTTATCCTACTACTTTACTGAATTCATTTATCAGTCCTAATAGTTTATTGGTGAACTCTTTAAGGATCTCTATATGCAGTATTATGTCATCTACAAATAATGAGAGTTTTACTACTTCCTTTCCAATTTGAATGACTTTTATTTCTTCTTCTTGTCTGATTGCTGTGGCTAAGACTTTCAGTACATATTATGTTGCATAAGAGTGGTAAAAGCAGACATTCCTGTCTTGTTGCCGATCTAAATGGAAATGCTTTTAGGTTTTTCCCATTGAGTATAATGTTGCCTTTGGGTTTGTCATATATGGTCTTTATTATATTGAAGTATGACCCCTCTAGTCCCACTTTGCTGAGAGTTTTTATGACAAATGGGTGCTGGACTTTATCAAATTATTTTTCTGCATTAATTGATATGACCATGTGGTTTTTATCCTTCAGTTTGTTTATGTGGTGTATCATGTTTATTGATTTGTGAATATTGTACCAAACTTACAACTCTCAAATAAATCCCAATTGATCATGATGTATGACCTTTTTAGTGTATTACTGAATCTGGTTTGCTAATGTTTTATTGAGGATTTTAGCATTTATGTACATCAAGGATATTGGCCTATAATTTTCTTTCTTTGTAGTATATTCATATGGTTTTGGAATTAGAATAACGCTAGCCTCATAAAATGAGCTTGGGAGTCTTCTGTCTCTTGATTTTTTGGTACTATTTTGAGAAGAATAGGTGTTGGTTCATCTTTCAATGTTTGGTAAAATTCACCTGTGAAGCCAACTGGTCCAGGCCTTGGTTTGTTGGGAGTTTTGTAAATTACTGCTTCAATTTCACCAGTTGCAATCTGTCTGTTCAGATTAGACACTTCTCCACAGAGGTCATAAGGATGGCCAATAGACATGTGAAAGGATTATCAATATCACTAATCATCAGAGAAATGCAAATTAAACCACAATCAGATATCACCTCATACCTGTCAGAATGGCTATCTCAATAAAGCAACAAAAAAACTAGTGCTGATAAGGATGAGAAGAAAAGGGAACCCTCATGCACTGTTGGTGGGAATGCAGATTGGTGCAGCCACTGTAGAAAGCAGTATGGGGTGACCACAAAAAATAAAAAATGGAACTGCTTTATGATCCAGCAATTTCACTTCTGGAAATATGTCCAAAGAAACTCAAGATACCAATTTGAAATAATATATGCACCCATGTATTCATTGCAACATTATTTACAATAGCCATGGTTTGGAAGCAGCCCATGTGTCCATCAGTAGATGAATGGATTAAAAAAAAGTTGTGATATATTTACACAATGGGATACTACTCAGTCATGATAAAGAAGGAAATCTTACCCTTTGCGACAGCATGGATACATCTGGAGAGCATTATGTTAAGTAAAACTAGCCCATCAGAGAAAGACAATTGCCATATGATCTCACTCTTATTCGACTCTAATGAACAAAATAAGCTAACAAACAAAGTAGAAATAGACTTATAGATAGAGAACAGATTGACAGCTGTGGGACAGAAGGGGGATTGTGGGGATGAGTGAAAATGGTGAAGGCATTGAGTGCAAAATAAAACAAGCCCAGCTGGTATGGCTCAGCAGATGAACATCCTCCCACGAACCAACAGGTCATTGCTTCGATTCCAGGTCAGGGCACATGACCAGATTGCAGTCTCGATCCCCAACAGGGGGTGTGCAGAAGGCAGCCAACTGATGTTTCTCTTTTGTCGATGTTTCTATCTCTCTTCCCCCTCTCCCTTACTCTCTCTCTCAAAATAAATAAAAACATATGTAAAACAAACAAACAAGATCTCATAGACACAGACAACAGCATGGTGATTACCAGAAGTAAAGGAGTGGTTGGAGAGGTTATGGAAGATAAATGGTGATAGGAGATTGACTTGTGGTCCTGTACACACAATACAATACTTAGATGATGTATTATAGAATTGTATACCTGAAACCTACATAATGTTATTAACCAATGTCACCCCAATAAATTCAATAAAAGTAAGTAAAATAAAACATGCAATACCTGACTATGTAGTCAGAGGCACTGACCTCTTTTCCCTTAGATTGTCAAATAAGAAAATGGACAACAGCCAACACAACAATAACCATTCAGTATGAATGAATCAAAATTACACTTTTTTTTTGTCAGAGTGGCAAAAAAATGTAATATATGTTTTGGAATGCTGCAGAATTTTAATATGTTCATACCTCATTTCTCAAACATTTTAGTTCTCAACCAAGGTGTTCACAGAAAAAGTATCTTGGTTGTCAAACAAAAAACTACGGTTCTGAACACGACAACCCTTTCATGTTAATAATACCTGTATATCACTCACACATCTCTCAGGTGACAAAGTAGAGAATGCCCGAGTGTGAGTCAGTTGACTGCTAAACATCACATTGTTAAGATCTCAGGAAATTGTGGTATGAATATTTTCATGTTTTTTGTTTTGTTTTGTTTTTGTTTTGTTTTGTGCCCTAGAATGGATTAATTCCATTTACATTATTTCCAATTGGGGGGAGTGATCCTGTTTTCAAAGAAATTGCATCTCAAACAGCCCTCCAGAATGAATTAAGTTCAAGAATCGAAGTCCCACTGTAATTAGTTATGTGTTCCATGAGATGAAAAAGGTTGAAAATTGCTGCAGTGGTGTGTTGAAAAAATGTCTGGGTGTGATTGTGGGTTTTAACATTCAGCAGTATCTCTGCCCCAGGAAGTCAAACAACACTAATGCATTGTAGGATTCTGATCAGGAATTCAGCAAAAGAAAATGCAGGGGAAGTGTGGAATATCTGTTCAAAATCAGCTGAATAAGCTACTGCCTTAAAAAATAAGTTTCCAGTGAGTTAGACTTACATCAGTGTCACTTGCTTTGAATCACTCCTAGCCCAATACTATGCGTAAATACAGAAACTTGTCACTTGTAAAGATGAATGCAGAGACCAACAATCAGAACATTGAAACTGTATAGTCATAAATTATGATTCTCTTGCCAAGACTAATTATTTATTTAATTAAAAGTTTTCCTCAACTGGGACCATGAATGGCTTTAATTGAAAACATATTTCACATTTGAAAAGTATGTTTAAACTCTTATGTCACAACAGGATCCCTGATATCAAGGCATGAGGCCTTAAATAGTGATTAATCTTAATAAAAGAAGTATAAACAAAACCACACTTTATGGATTAGTGAAGGACTTTGCATTGCTTACCTTTAGTAGGAATGCAAATGGACTTGTCCCTGAGCACATTTATAAAGAATCACAGAATATTAAAGAACATTGGGCCAGGGAAGAGGGCTTTGCCTGAGGTTCCATGGTGACAGACTCTGTGTGGCTTCAGAAGGGGCAGGTTTAGTCTTTTATTCTACCTGTCTCTCCTCATAATATTAAAAGCTGCCCTTGTGGAATGATATAGTCTTCCCTAATCAAAATACCAATGTGTTCCCTCTCCCAGGAGTAGCTCTGTCTTGAGCCTTTTTACAAATTGTAGGAAAAATGCTCTATCTCCTTAGTAAAGAGAGTTAAAGCATGAGGGCACAGGTATTTCTTTGGATAAAGACTTCCTGAGGACCAGGAAAGCACCCCAATTGCAGGGCAAGACTTGTAGATCTGTGAAAGCTTGGACTAGAACAGAGAAAGTTTGTTTCTCTTGTCTTTTCAATAAAATAAATGAAATTGAAAAGACAATTTCATTTATTTTATTTCATTTTATATTTTTTACTTTATTTTTGTTGACATTATCACAGATGTCCTTATGTCCCCACCACCATCTTTTGCCCATAACCACCCAACCTCACCCCCCCCTTCCCTCTGGCCATCACCATACTGTTTTCTGTATCTATGGGTTCTGCATATATGTTATTTGGCTAATCCTTTCACCTCCTTTCATCCAGTCCTACCCTCCTCTCTGACAGCTGTCAGTCTGAAAAATATTATTTTTAATTTCAGAGAGATCTTTGTACAAAAATAAAATTTTATTTTGAATATTTTTCTCAGGGTTTTTTGGTGTGGAATATTATGAACTGTGCCTTTTTCTTGATTTAAATGACACAGATCCTTATGGACAGAATAATGAGGGGATAGCTATGGAAGGCTCTTGAAGAGGGGGTTGTAGAGAGTGCAGGTTTTGGTGTCAGACAGACTTGGGTTGGAATTCTACCTCTATGTCTTGTTAGTTGTGAAAATTAAGTTATGTGAACCTCTATTTGCTCATCTCTAAAATGGGGATTATGACTCAGACTTGGTTAATGGATTTAAATGGATAATACATAATCTCAACACAGAGCTTAATATATAGCAGCAGCTCAACAATTGATAATTTTCTTTTTTCTCCCTTTCTGCCTTTGTTTCATTAGTGGGGCAGAATTTGCCTGAAAGCCAGATCTTGTCCTGCTTAATAAAATGTGAATCAAGATGCCACATGATCAAACTTTTTCCAATTAATTTACCCATGTTCTGAGGAAAAAACACACCAAAAAACCTCTCAAGAATATTTATAAGAATACAAAAATTTCTAGCAAGCAAAAGGTAAAATTAACTGTATCTGTTCAACAAAAAAGATTATTTAAAAACAAAACATAATAAAAATAAATAAATAAATCAATCACTGTATCTGGAATCTAATACAAAATTATCAATCATGCTTGCAAAGAAGCAAGAAAATAAGACCTATAATGAGAAAAATGAAACAGTTTCAACTGAAGTGACACAGATGATAGAAAAATTAGAAAGGGATATCAAGACAATTATAACTGTGCTCCGTATGTTTGGAAGCTAAAGGAAAGAAGGAAGCTATTAAGTAGAGACAAGGAAGATATTTTAAAAATATCCAAATCAGGCTTCTGTAAAAGAAAGTTAAAATGTCTAAAATGAAAAAAGTGGACTGAATGGATTAATTCTCGATATTGTAGAAAAAAATGTTAGTAAACTTGAAAGACATACCAATAGAAATTATTCATTATGAAATATGCATAGATAAAACACCAATAGCAAAAATGGACCAGAACATAAGTGAACTGTTGGAACAATCTCAAGCAGCCTAATATGTGAATAAATGGGGTCCAAAAGAGAGGAGGAGGGACAAAAAATTGAAGAAATAATGATGGAAAGTTTCAAATTTGAATAAAATTATATAAGAAGCTCAACAAAACCAAAACCTAAGAAAAATGAAGTAAACTATATAATGTTACTACACCAAGTATAGTAAGCAGCCTTTTGAGATACATATCTCAGTAATCTCCACCTTCTGAAATTCACATCCTTGTGTAATCTCAGCCTTTTGAATGTGAACTTCACCTAATAAATAGAATATACAAAAAAAGTGATGGGTATACCTGACATTTGGTTACAATGACCGTTATTTCCATTTTTTTTGGCATGTTCTTGCTCGCATTGATGAATCCACTTTCAATATTGTGAGCTGCTTTATGGAGATGTGCACATGACAAGGAACTGAGGCTATCTGCTGACCAACAACCAGTGAGGAACTGAGGCACAAAGTCTAAAAACACACAAGATATGAATCCTTCCAAGAATTACTAAGTTAGCTTGGAATCAGAACCTGGCCCAACTGAACCTTGAAACAACTGTGGCCCCAGCCAGCAACTTAACTACAGCTTGGTAGGAGACCCTGAGACACAGACACAGACAAGGTATATCCTAATTCCTGATGCACAGAAACCATCTATACTAATAAAAGGGTAATATGCATATTGGTCATGATACCCTCACAGTCAAGACTGGATATGCTAATTAGTCATGACTGGATATGCTAATTACTCATGACCAGTATGCAAATTGACCATCACTCCAACACACAAGATGGCCACCCCCATGTGGCCACAAGATGGCCACCACAAGATGGCCTGCAGGGGAGGGAAGTTGTGGGTGATCAGATCAGCAGGGAAGGGCAGTTAGGGGTGACTAGGATAGCAGGGGAGGGCAGTTGGGGGCAACCAGGTCTGTAGTGGAGGGCAGTTGGCAGGGAAGGGCCATTGGGGGCGACCGGGTAGGCAGGGGAACAGTTAGGCATCAATCAGGCTGTCAGGGGTGTGGTTAGGGGGTGATCAGGCTGGAGGCAGAAGCGGTTAGAGGCAATCAAACAGGCAGGCAGGTGAATGGTTGGGAGCCAGCAGTCCTGGATTGTGAGAGGGATATTTTATAGGATATGTAAATAGAATAATTTTAAGAATGTAGATTTGAATGCTATCAACAAATTGACTTACTATATTTTCTGGCGTATAAGATGACTGGGCATATAAGATGACCCCCAACTTTTGAGAAGATTTTCCTGGGTTAAAAAATCCGGATGGAGACTGTATGCGGCACAAAAAGGAGCCAACTGGAGACACTTGCAGTCTCCGTCTGGCTCCATTGAAATGAATGAAGTGTGGCTGTTTTTGAGCCCCCCGCCCCCCGCACCGTATGCAGCAACTGCACATTTTCCAGTCTGGCTTAGAAGTTTCAGCACCTGCCCTATAAGACAACCCCCGACTTTTGAGAAGATTTTCCTGGGTTAAAAAGTCGTCTTATACGGCAGAAAATACGGTAATTGAACTTTCTAGACCATTCATTTTTAAAATATCAAAATAAACTTTTTTTCAAGTACATACTGAACTTTTACCAAGGTAGATCACATTCGGAGTCATAACAATTGTCCATAAATGTAAAAAGAGTCAAGTCATACAAAGTATGTAATCTGATTATGATGAGAATATATTAGAAATCAATACTAGAATAATGTTGATAAAATCTCTAATTGTTGAAAAACAAAATGATACACTTTCAAATTATCTATAGTCCAAAGGAGAAATAAAAAAGGAAATTTGAAAGTATTTTGAATTGAATGAAAATAAAATACAACAAATCAAAGTTTATAGTATGAAGCTAAAACATTATTTGGAAGTTTTAGTATTAAATGCCTATATTGAAAAAAAAGAAGGATCTCAAATCATTAACTTCAGATTCTTTTTGAATAAATCATAAGAAACTTATGCCCTAACTGATTTGGCTCAGTGGATAGAGAGTTGGCCTGCGGAGTGAAGGGTCCCAGGTTTGATTCTGGTCAAGGGCATGTACCTTGGTTGTGGGCATATCCCCAGTAGGGAGTGTGCAGGAGGCAGCTGATGGATGTTTCTCTCTCATTGATGTTTCTAGCTCTTTGTCCCTCTTCCTTCCTCTCTGTAAAAAAAATCAATAAAATATATTTAAAAAAAGATAAACCTAATGAAACCCAAAGTAAGCAGAAGAAACAAAATAGTAAATATCAGAGCAGAAATCAATGAAGAAAATGAAAAAGTATAAAGATTTTTTGTTTTTGAAAGCAAAAGCTATATGTTAGAAATATTAAAAAATTGAGAAAGAATATATGCACCCCTATGCTCATAGCAGCACAATTTACAATAGCTAAGATTTGGAAACAGCCCAAGTGTTCATCAGCGGATGAGTGGATAAAAAAGCCATGGTACATTTACACAATGGAATCCTATGTGTTGATAAAAAAGAAAGAACTCTTACCATTTGCAATAGCATGGATGGACCTGGAGAGTATTATGCTAAGCTAAATAAGCCAGTCAGAGAAAGATAAGTAGCACATGATTTTACTCATATGAAGAATCTAATGAACAAAATAAACTGATGAACAAAATAGATCCAGATATATAAAACTATGGAACAGACTGACAAATTTCAGAGGGACTACATGGTGGAGGTGAGTGGTTAGGGAGAGATTAACCAGGGAACTTATATGCATATGGGAATAGCCCATAGACTCAGATAATAGTGTTGTGAAGGCTTGGGAGGGGAGGGTGTGGAGTGGAGGAGGTCAATTGGAAAAAAAACAAAACAGAAAAAAATAAAAACAAAGGGGACATCAGTAATACTTTCAAAGGTAAAGATAAATTTTTAAAAATTGATAAGCTTCTTGCCAGAATTTTGAACAAAATAGAGAAGACATGAATTATCAATAGCAGAAATGAGATAAGTAACATCATTAAGACTTCTACAGATATTCAAATGAATATTAAAATAATTTATGCAAATAAATTCAACAACTTAGATCACCTGGACAAATTCCTTGAAAGACATAAAGTACTAAAACACAATCATGAAGAAATAACCCTATACCTATTGAATAGACATTTTAGTTGAAAATCAGTATAGAGATGTATTATAAAATTGTACACCTGGAACTTGCATAATGTTATTAACTGATGTTAACCCAATAAATTTAATTAAAATAAAATAATCTTTCTATAAAAAATTACAGGGTCAACTGGCTTCACTAGTAAATTTTAACAAATATTTAAGGAAGAAATCCTAAATAAACTCTTCCAGAAAATTAAAGTGGTGAGAATGTTTCCCAATTTATTCTATGAGGCCAGCAATACTCTGACACCAACATCAGCCTGACATCAGAAGAGAACTCCATATTGATATTCTCCTTGAACACCATGGACACAGACAATAGGGTGGTGAAGGCCTGGGGTGAGGGGAGGCAGGGGTGGGCTGGAAGAGGTCAATGGGGGAAAAAGGGTGACATATGTAGTACTTTCAAGAACAAAGCTTTTTTAAACTTATGAATAAAATTTACTGAATTGTCTTCAACAATCCTACCTAATAAAAGAGTAATATGCAAATTAACCCTTACTCCATCACAAAGTTGGCATTGGCAACAGAGCTGGAGCGAGCAAGAGGCTTGCTGTGCCCCCTGCAATGGAGGAAGCCAAGGTTCCCACTTGTCATGCCGGCCCTGACCTCCGCTCAAGGCAACAAAGTTTCAATTATAGAAGATAAATAAACCTCAGATACCTGTTTCCAGCCAGCACAGCCATGGCCTCCGCTCAAGGAGGGGCTGGGGGCCTCAGTTGCTAGGGACAACCCAGCCTGGGATCCGCTTAAGGCTACAAAGTTTCTATAATAGAAGTTAAATAAATCCCAGATACCTGCTTCCAGCCAGACATGGGCTCCACTCAAGGAGGAGCTGGGGACCTGGGTTGCCAGAGGCAACACAGCCTTTGAGGGGGATCAAGACAACAAAGTTTCAATTACAGAAGTTGAATAAATCCAAGATACCTGCTTCAGGCCCGCCACTGTGACCAGCCTGAAAACGGCCCTCAGCCCCTTACCCAGGCTGCCCAGGCACCCTAGTATGGACTCTCACCTTGAAGGGGCTGAGGCCAGCCTAAAAACAGCCCTTAGTCTCTCACCTAGGCTGGCCAGGAACACCAGCAAGATCCCCCCCCCACCCTGAAGGGGCTGTGGCAAGCCTGCAAACAGCCCTCAGCCCCTCACCCTGGCTGGCCACACCCCCATGGGGTGAGGGTCTGTATTGGGGGGCTTGACCAGCCTGCAAAGAACCCTCAGCTCCTCATCTAGGACACCCTTCAGTGAAAACCAGCTGGCTCCCACCCATTCACCAGACCTCTATCCTATATAATAAAAGGGTAATATTCAAATTGACCTTAACAGCAGAATGACTGGGAATGACTGGTCACTATGACACACACTGACCACCAGAGGGCAAATGCTCAATGCAGGAGCTGCCCCTAGTGGTCAGTGTGCTCCCACAGGAGGAGCTCTGCTCACCCATAAGCCAGGCTGACAGCTGCCAGCACAGCGGTGATGGTGGGAGCTTCTCCCACTTCCTCAGCAGTACTAAGGATGTCCGACTGCAGCCTAGGCCTGCTCTGCGCTGGCAAGTGGACATCCCCCAAGGGCTCCTGGGCTGGGAGAGGGCGCAGGCTGGGCTGAGGGCCCCCACCTAGAATGCACAAATTTTTGTGCACCTGGCCTCTAGTGTATATATATATATATAGGATAATACATCAAATTAAAAACAAATTAAAGAGTGGCTTAACATTATGTCTGTCAATGTGATCATCATAATAGGCAGATAAACCATTTGAAAAAATCCACCCTACATTCCTGTGAAAAATTCTTAGGAAACCCAAAATAGAAGGAAACTTTTTTAACTTGATAAAGTGCACCAGCGAAAAACAAACAACAAACAGAAAAAAACCCACTTAACAGCTAATATTATATGTAAAGTTGAAAGATTCAATATTTTTGCCCTGAGATCATGAACAATGCAAGTGGGGTAAAATCTTAGACCTTTCACAGTTCTTGATACAGGGACTTCAATGTAATCCTATATAATAAAAACCTGATATGCTAAGTGTATGGTTGTCTGGTCAGTTGTTCAACCAATCAAAGCATAATATGCTAATGATATGCTAAGGCAACTCAACTGCTCAGTATGATGTGTACTCACCATCAGGGGGCACATGCTCCAACCAATAGGTTAGCTTGCTGCTTGGGGTCTGGCCGATTGGGACTGAATAAGACTGGCCAGACATACTCTGAAGCCCTCCCATGACCCCTCCCTGGGTGGCTAACCTCCCGTGTCCCTCCCTGGCCCTGATTGTGCACTGGTGGGGTCCCTCAGCCTGGCCTGCACCCTCTTGCAATTCAAGACCCCCGAGGGGATGTCAGAGAGCCAGTTTTGGCCTGATTCTGCAGGCCAGGCCAAGGGACCGCACTGATGCATGAATTCATGCACCAGGCCTCTAGTTTGTAATAATATATTTCATAAATTGGATTGAGTACATAGATGCTCATTTAATTTTTATTCTTTACATCTTACATGTATATTATTTTTTGTGTTATATTTAATAATAAAAATTTAAAAAATTCTTAAATTGGATAAACTCAGTAAGTTCATGTCACTGAAAATGTTGCTGTCAAATCAAATGGGTCTATGGCAACTATAAATAATTGGGAATAAGGAAATCAAATATGGAGGATTCTTTACTCAATATATTTTACAAGTGTCTGTATGTTAATGAACCGAAACTAGAAATCATTGATGAGACTTAAGGGGGTGGGGGTTACACTAGAAAAATGATAATGTAAACTTTGGTCCTACATCAAAATATTGAGAAATGACTGTACATTTATGTTTTAAGTTAAAAATAATATCTAATCTAAGATATATGTATCCTTTTATTGTTTTCTGCTTTAAAGGATGTTTTAAAATTAGTAAACAATCTGTTCATTTCTGTTGCATTTGTAAGAGGGCCTGTACCATATTTTAATTAATTAAGTAACAAACAAATCCTTGGGTAATTATTGCTTGGATGTTTGACCTTTCATTTAAGTAAAAGCTCAAGAGCTTGGGAAGAATTTAAAATCTCCACAGACTTATTTTTAGTTCTGAGGACAACAGGGAACCTGACATTGATTTTGGCTGAGATTGAGCCATTCAATGGAAGGGGGTAATTTTAGAAGTAAATGCATATTTGTATATGAGATTTCACGTGAAGATGCAGAACTTCATAATGAGACTTGGTATTCCTTGAAACTTGATATAGCAAATGCCTTTAAGTTTCCCTTGACTATTTATGTCTTAGAACAAGGTGCTCCATGTTTCACTCTTTTCTGACAGGTGAGTAGCAGGAAAGGCAGATATAGAATGAGAGAAAGAGAAATATTAAAGAGACGAAGGTGGAAAGAAATTGAAAAAGAAAAAGGGGATGTAATAAAGTAAGAAGGGGCCAAACAGGAAAATAAATAGATAAAGTGGTACAGGGAGAAAAAAAATAAAGGAAAAAAAATAGGAAGACTGTGTCTATGATGATAATAGTGATTTCAAATAAGATTATTTACTACTTATCATGCCCTTTCTATTTATCATGCACTTTGCCTTGTACACTTCAATTTGTTCAACAACATTCCAAAGTAGCTCTTACTATTCCCATTTTATAAATGAGGAAACAGAGGCCCAAAGAAGTTAAGTAACTTGTCCTGGAGTGGTAGAGTTTGAAACTGAATGCCTGTCTGTTCATCTCTAGAGCCAATACTCTTTCTACTGTATCAGTTACCCTGTATATGATACTGAAACAAGTTAAAAGGCAAAAACTTATGCAAAACAGATTATTTGGCATAATATAAACAGAACATAAAATAATCTAGCTTTTATTTCTCTTCATTATCTCACTTTGTGCTTCCCACCAGGGAGATAAACACGTAGGCACACAGAAAAATAAAGCCCCAATCTCAGTTTTCACTTCTATTGGAGCTTTTAGGTCATGTAGACAGGTTATCTCCCTCTGATTTCACAAAGGGCTTAATGCCCACTTTACTTATAGAAACTTGGTCCAATCCAGAGTTTCCTAACCTTTTGGGAGTTATGGACTCCTTGGGTATTCTGATAAAAGCTAATGACTCATATTCTAGAAATATGCATATACATGCAAAATTTGTATAACAATTCAGGAGTTTTATAGAGGTCTGCATCTAAGATGAAAGTCTCAGGGCCTGGAACTGCAAAGAAAGTAACAGTGAAATCTGAGAGAAAGAGTATTGGCACCAAACCTAGCATCCTGGCTGCCAGAACTGTGATGCATCTTTTTCCAATTCAGTTGAGTCATTTATGGTGTTTGACTATTACAAAGGTTGGGTGGTTGTCTTCTCTTCCATTTTAAGGAATATGCCTATGAAATGTTTGATGAGAGAAGCTTATGT
This sequence comes from Murina feae, assembly GCA_004026665.1. Lineage (NCBI taxonomy): Eukaryota > Metazoa > Chordata > Mammalia > Chiroptera > Vespertilionidae > Murina > Murina feae. The sequence goes on along the minus strand of PVJC01016314.1, from coordinate 6,706 downwards.
TTTCATTCTTATGTAAACTTCTACCTGATTTGCATTAAGAAAAATGACAAGTTCCATACTAGCATTAAATACTTACTATACTCCAGTGCCCACTGGACAATTCTTTTGCCTTAAATATTTGGATGTTAGAGATGGCTATTAGTTTCTGGAAGAGGAGAGTTCACTCTGAATTTCAGAAAAGGATCTTCTCTCTAGTTATTATTTACTTTCTATTTTGACTTTTCCAAAACTCATGTATTCCAAAGATGAGACATTGTTGGGATTCATGGTGAAATAGTGGTATATAGAAAAGAGTGTTGGACAGAGCCAGGACCTGCCACTAACTTGTTGTGTTATTTTTGCTAAAGTTAAAGCACATTCCATTTGTGTCCTCAAGATTTTCATCTGTAACATGAGCAGATTGCATTGTTATTAGTACTATTCAAGCCTCTTTAAACACTTGTTTTTTAAAGTGAAAACTTTATTTGAATAGAAATCTTGTGCAGAATGTGAATATATAAATAAACTAGAGGCCTGGTGTACAGATTTGTGGTCAGTGTGCGTTATAGCTACTGGTAGAATGCTCGGATGGTTGTTGAGGCTTTTACATCTATACTAGTGGCTCTGTTCATGGATTCATGTACATTGGAATGAAATTAATTAGAAGAAATATTTTAATATCACTATTTTCCCTTTCTCTATAGTAGAAGTGCCAACCAAATTCACGATTGAAAATGACAGATTGAAACACACACATGTGATTGGCACCAGCGAGAGCTTTATGTGTATCACACATGAGAGGGTCAATTTAGCCATCTCTCTCTCTCTCTCTCTCTCTCTCTCTGTCTCTCTCTCTCTCTCTCTCTCTCTCTCTTAATTAGACCTGCTTTCTGATGTAGCTAAACTTTTTCCAGCTCAGTGAAGCACCTCAACTTCTCTTCCAGGTATTGTCAGCAACACAGTAGTAAATATCAACATGAAGCAGATTATTATTGTAGATCACACAGGGAGAACAAAGGGTAAAATATTTAACTGCAGCAGTGAGACTTTGTTGTTTTCCTCCAAAGTTGTTTTCCTATTCTAGGTTATTTTCATTTTCAAATGAACCTTAAGTCAGGTGGCCAAATTTTAAAATCAGCTCTATTTACCAAAAATACTGCAAGGTTTTTCCAACTACTAAAAAATAATTCTAGGCTTCCTGAGAGTTCCAAAAATAACTCATAATATGCCCATCTATACTTTGCCCAGGTTTCCCTAATGATAATATCTGATATAACCATGGCACAATGATCAAAATTAAGAAATTAACATTGGTTCAATACTATTAACTCTAGACTTTATTGAGATTTTTACTGTCTTCTACTAGTGTTCATTTATTGTTTCAGAATCCAAACCAGTATATCACATTGCATTTAGTTGTCAGCCCAATCTGTGAAATTTCCTTAGTGTTTTTCTCTCAGAATCTTGACATTTTTGAAGAATAATGGTCAAGTATTTTGTTGAATGCCCCTCAATTTGAGTTTGTATGATATTTTCTCATTATTATACTATGGTTATGAATTTTGGGAAACAATACCACAGAGATGAAGAGCTCTTCTCGTTACATAATATCAGGGATTATATGATATCAAAATGACCTATCATGGATGATGTTAACCTTGGTCACTTTGTTAAGGTGGTGTCTGCTATTCTTCTCCATTAAAAAAGTTCTATTTTTCAGTTTCTGTACTCTGTTCATTTAAAGAAAATCAGCTAATACTAAAGGGAGAGCAATTAAACTCCAATAAAAGGATTAGTACTCTTTGGAGAAGTGTCTGATTTTAGGGCTAGGACAGGGAAAACACAAGATAGGGCTGGATTATCTTATAATGACAAAAATAAAGAAGTACTTATACAAAATTAATGTATATTAATTGCATAGCCCAGTGCCTGGTAAATAGTGGAATTTAGTAAATGCTGACTATAGTAGCAATTGAAGTTGTTATTATAATGATCATATTCATTATGCAAATACATACTTTCTAAAGACTAAAAAAAGAAATCCTTAGAAAAACAAAAGATAGAGCCATCTCAAAGATATGCAGGAGCTGACATGAAAGACCTTCCAATGTTCAATACTTGAACAATTTGAACAACAAGCTAAGTAATGATAACATTGGATTATAACCCAAATAATAACATAAATATCTATGAATCCAGACTAAGATAAATAAATGATGAAAATAATAAAGAAGAGAGATGTAACAACTCTTTCTTACTGAATAATTCAAATTAATAAATGTAGAAGGAATGGAGAAAATATAAAATAACTATTATAACACCACAGTAACAATTGCTGGAGGCAAATTCCACTGATAAATGCTAAAATAGTGGGTAAAACTTTAAGGAGAAACAGGATATTTGCATAGGCTCCAATTATATTTTCTAAAATACTTATTAATTCCTGTATTTCTTTTAACATATGCCCGCATTTTTGATACTCTTCCATCCTGGAGATGGAGGGAGAGGTTGAAAATCTCCTGCACTTATTACTTCCTTCATTTGACAACTTCCCTCATTGTACAATATTGCGTAGTGCCAATCATGATTTTTAATCTCAACTTTGGCCTATTTTCAGGATTCATCATGCTGGCTTCTTATGACTTTGCACATCAGTATGTTCTTCCCCTCCTTCCCAGTGTCTATGGTCTATAATCCAATTTCTTTCTGTAGCAATAAGACATCATCAAAACTATTATCCTGAAAGGTTCTGTGCAGGAACTCTTCTTCTATATAATATTACAACAGGTGATATTTTTAACCTCTTTATTTATAGCATTCTGCTTAATTTTAATGTGCCAGTCAAGTGACACATGTTGGAATATTTTAATTATTGCACATTCATCATGATAATCAGTAGGAACAAGTACTTTTTTTATTATCACGTCTTTTTTTAATTTTGATTTATTGCTTAAAGTATTACAAAGAGTGTTAAATAAGTCTCCATTTTTTCCCCTTGACCTACACCCAGTGTCTTGTGTCCATTGATTATGCTTATATGTATGCATACAAGTCCTTCAGTTGATCTCTTAACTACCCCCCAACCCTCCTGAGCCTTCCAGCTGTAGTTTGACAGTCTGTTCAATGCTGTTCTGCCTCTGTATCTGTTTATGTTCATCAATTTATAATAGTCTTTATTGTACATAAATAAGTGAGAAGGAACAAGTACTTTTGATCATGATAAATCTTTTTTAATTAAAATCATTTGAAAACTAGAGTAGTCAGAGTTTTATCATGAAAACAATACTTTCAGAGAACTATATTGATGTTTAATTTGCCTGCCAGTGTTGATGTGGTGTGGAAAGCAGTTTCTTCCAAGACTCCCTATGATCTTACCTAGAGTGTGGACTTCATGTGGGATGGGAGCTTCACAGAGACAGGCAGGGAATGTTGAGACCCAGTCAAGTTTGTTTCTAGTCAATTTTTTTTATTCATATTCTCTACAAATATTTGCTGAAGGCCTACTGTTCTGGGTTCTGTTATAAGTGATAGAGATAGAGCACTAGATAAACTAAAACTCCTGTCACATAGCAATGACATTCTGTTGTCTAGTATGTGTGTTGAAGAAATCTAAAAACATAAATAAGTAGAAATATTACCCTATATAATAAAGAGGGAATATGCAAATTGACCACCATTCTGCCACAAAGATGGCAGCACCCTCAGCGGAAGTATGGGTTTCTGTAACACAAGATGGCTGCAACCACAGTGGAGACCAAGCTCTCATAATGAGCCTTAATGAGCAATCAGCAGGGACCTGAGGCTGTGCCCTGCCCTGTGGGGCTTGACAGGGAACCTCAGGCCACACCCCCCACCCTGCTGCCAAGCTGGGGAACCTCAGACTGTGCCCCCTGCTGAGCAGGGCTTGATGGGGGATCTCAAGCCATGCCCCCCAGCTGGTGGGGCTTGATGGAGGACCTCAGGCCACACCCCCCATCCCAGCATGAGGCTGGGGAACCTCAGGCTGTCCCCCCACCCAGCAGGTCTTGATGGGTGCCCCTCTGCCCCAGTTCTGGACCAGGGAACCTCAGGCTGAGCCCCCCTCCCAGTGGTGCTTGACAGGGGACCTGAGGCTGTGCCCCCCTCCTGGTACTAGACCGGGGTACTTGATGCTGTGCCCTCTGCCTGGCTGGGCTTGATCAGGGACCTCAAGGTGCACCCCTCACCCAGCAGGGCTTGACGGGGAATCTCAGGCCACATCTACCATCTGGCGCAGCTTGATGGGGGAACTCAAGGCATAGCCCCCGACCCAGTGCTAGGCCAGAGTCCCTGAGGCTGTGCCCCGCCACCTGGCAGGGCTTGACAAGGGTAAGACCTGCCGGGTCTGGATCTAGCCTGAAGGAGGCGGGCAGCTGGGTTTGGGTCTTGTGCAATTTTGAGGCACACATGGGTAGGAAGGAACATGACTGGGGGTCCCATGGTGTGCCCCAGACTCTGACAAGAGGAAAATTTTCATATACATTTTACTAATTCTCTTTCATCTCTGACACTTCTATTATAGAGAAAGGGCAAATAGCAATATTAAAATATTTCCTCTAGCCTTGACCAGTTTTGTTCAGTGGATAGAAAGTCAGCCTGAGGACTCAAGGATTCCAGGTTTGATTCTAGTCAAGGGCATGTACCTTGGCTGTGGGCACATCCACAGTAGGGGGTGTGCAGGAGGCAGCTGATAGATATTTCTCTCTCATCGATGTTTCTGACTCTCTATCCCTCTCCCTTCGTCTATGTAAATAATTAATAACGTATATTAAAAAAAATTTCCTCTAATTAATCCTTTTTATAATGTGCATGACTTTCGTGCACTGGGCCAATAGTCCAATAGTGTGTGTGTGTGTGTGTGTATATATATATATGTGTGTGTGTGTATAATTTTAATTAGTAATAAGTTCAATAAATGAAAGAAGTGGGCTACTGGGATAGAAAGGGCACTTGAAGCTTGGAGTGAGTACAGGGCTATTCTGCTTTACCTAAGAATCTCCAATGAGAAGTAATTGCAGGAAGTTTTAAGTAGAGGAATCACATTATTTGAATAATGAATTTAAAGTGATCACTCTGGCTGGTGCATAGAGAATGGTATATAAGGTGGCAAGAGTGCATGCAGGGAGATTAGAATGCATATCATGGTGCTTAGCCTAAGATTTTAGCAATGTAGAGATGAGAAGTAGGTGACTTTGTGAATATAATGAATCATAGAGGCATAACCAACAGGACTTGCTGATGGGTTGGATATGGAAATAGAATGGCAGTAAAAGAGAAGAGGTGCCTGGGTTTTTGGTTTGCACAACTGTGAAGATGCTGGGGGTATTTACCAAAATGGACAATAGTGGAAGGAGGAGCAAATTTGAAAGGAAAATAAAAATTCAATTTTGATCATATTTACTTTGAGATGTCTATAATAAAATGGAGATGCTGGATTGACATCATGACTGGCACCCAGAGGAGAGAGGTCGGAGGTAAAGATATATATTTGTAATTCATCAACATGTAGAGGGAATTTAGACACGGCCTGAATAAGATGCTTTGGAAAAGAGTGCAGAAGAAAGATAAAAAGAGATCTGAAGTCTGAGCCCTGAAGCAATCTAAAAATTAATGGTTAGGGAAATGAGGAGGAAACAGAGGAGACTAAGAATGAGAAGCAAAAGGGAGGTACAAAGATAAACTCTGTGAGTATCTTTCCTAGAAATCCACATAAAAATGTGAATTCAGAAGAAGGAGTGGTAAAATGTTCCACCCTGACTAGCGATATTGAAAGTCCTGTCCTGAGCAAATGTGATGTAGAGAATAGAATGTGGTTTGCAAAGTGGGAAACTTGAGTTTTAAGAATTAACTGGAACTAACTGTATCATCATAATTATAATAGTAGTAGTAGTCTACTTTTCCTTATCTAGTATGTATTAGGCACTGGCCTAAGTGTTTGAATTAACTCAGTGAATCCTCAAAGCAACAATATGAGGTATATGCTACCATCATTCCCATTTTACCAGTGGGGGAATTGAGGCTCACAGAGATAAAATTATTTGCTCAATGTTAGACAGTGTATCTGGAGTGAATTATTTCCCTGTTTGAGCCTCAGTTTCCCTAATCTATAAAATGAGTGAGTGCATTATTTTAAATTCTTGTCAGCAAACAAAAAGAAAATGCAGAAACTCAATATATAAAACAGCAGTTGCACTATTTCAAACTTGGTGTGGGGAATGTAGTTTCATACTCTTGGTTTCTATCCCCACCCCTACTCTCTGCCCTGTGGTTTGCAAATCCCTCAACTGGATGCATTCTATGTGTCTGTTGGCTTTTAAAACTCTTGAATTTGTATTCTTACCTGCCCCCACCCTGTGACCAACCATCGGTATTACAGGTTTATGGGTCAGTGTTAGGAAATTTTTCTGTGCTCTGGACCACATACCACATAGCCTTCAGAACGTGTGGGAAGAAGTCATGATCATTTGCACTTCAGTAAACTGACAGTGATGTGAGGTCATCATTTCTCATATTTTGAAGTAAATATCTGTATGAATAAAGCCCAACTGCATACCTTGAAAATTGGGTGTGCAAAATGTGCTTGATTTAAAAATAATTAATTAGGTAGTCTTTGCCATGCTTTTAAGAAAATATTTATTTATTTATAATAAATCTTTTTTTAATCTTTATTGTTCAGATTATTACAGTTGTTCCTCTTCACCCCCCCCAT
>PVJC01016313.1:0-33872 GCA_004026665.1 Murina feae | reverse complement strand
TGTGTTTGCTCAGCAGCAGGGCCCCACCGAGGGATACTGCACCAGCATCCACCCCTGGCTTGCCACCCAACTCTGCGCCAGGTGTGTCCCCTCAGCGGTGGGGGCTCACCAGGCGTGTGCAATCGTGGGCCCTCTGGTGGGAAACGTCCAGGCCTGCACTCACCAGCCTTCCCACCCCCCAGTGCACGAACCCTAAAGGGGCTGCGGGCAGCCTGAAAATGGCTCTCAGCCCCTCACCCAGGCTGGCCAGGCATGCCAGCAGGTGGACATCCCCCCCCCCCAAGGTGTCCCAGACTGCAAGAGGGCACAGGCCGGGCTGAGGGACCCCCACCCCCTGAGTGCACAAATTTTTGTGCACCGGGCCCCTAGTGTATTATATTTACAATCAGAAATAAATTTTTTTCTAAATTGAAGAGATAAATAATATCTGTTCATAAACATTCAGAGAGCATCATGACTTCTTAGCAATTTTATATTTTTAATCTCGGTAACTTCTTAGGAAACAAGCTGTGTGTGCTGTTTTAGGAAGTATTTCAAATTACCACTCATCTGAGCTTAAATGTTCAGTGTACCCCATGACATTACTGCTTTATTGCTGTTCATAGTTTCCTATATTTCAACACATCCTAGAAGGCAAAATTCATGGATATATTTGTATCAGGTTCCCATCTGAAATGATCTTATTTTGGAGTTGATAAGCTGGGGTGGAGATGTAGAGAAGTCTCTGATTACTACTGTACTCGTGTGAGCTGGTGTTTATTACAAAACCGTCCTGAGGCCAGGAAGAGGGCTGGGCAGAGCCAGATCCTGGAAAGGGGGCGGGCTCCCTCAGATGTGAACTGAGAGCTCAACTCTCAGAGGCTGCCTGGCAAGTCAGGGAGTTACTGACCCTGGTTCCAAACTCGGGCCAGTGACTCAAGTGAACCACTCCCACCGTACCCTTCTCAACTCACTAGCAGACCATGGTCCCGCCCAAACAGAACATGGAATCACACAAAATAAGTGTACAAGGGAGGGGAACCAAGGAAAAGGCAGGTCTGTGAATCTAAACCTCGCACCACCTGCACAATGAGCAGGAACCACAGAGACAATCTCACAAATCCCACACCCTCAACATGAGTAACCTAGACAGCAGAGAGTCCGCTGCTGCGAGCAGCAGGCAAGTGACCCTTTTCAGCGAAGAAAGAGCCGACTTGTTCACCTCTATTTTCTGTGGGCAACAAAGCAGATCTAGGAAAAACCACACAGAGGAGAGACGACGGGGAAGACAAAGTCCATGCTATGGCAAAAATACTGAAAAAGAATCCTGGTGGAGTGGAGCATGACCGTGGGGAAGTGACCTAAGAATGCACATGGGGCCTGAGGGAACAGTCGGAGGAACAGCCAGCCTTTTGGGGAGAGAGGCCTCTGGAAACTGGGTAGTAAAGAGAAAAAGCAACCGGGGAAGTTCAGGATCTGGCAAAACAAAATTATATCCAAGAACACATAATGCTGGGCCCCACTACATCCCTCTCCAAAAAAGAGGCCACCAGTGAGAAGACTGGCCTTGGCACTGGGGAGAAGGCAGCTCCTGGGCCAGGACTCACACACTAACCAGGCCAATAAGCTCTGTCTGTGAAATGCAGAAGCACCAGCGATCTTCACCTACACACCAACACCACAGAGAGCACATAAAAACCAGGACTCAAACACACAGCAAGTAAAAACATTCCTTCCCTCCCTCCAAAACTCAGCCGAGGACTAGTCAGAAAAACTGTGACGTGACACTCTGAACTACACATCCTTCCACAGCACCTGAGGACAGGAAAAGGAACCCTGAATCCAAAATCCACAATTCAAAACTGAGAGCAAAAAGGCGCATGTATGTGTACACACACACACACACACACACACACACACACAGAATGGTGAGAAAACTGACTGAACTTAAGGGAAGAAATAGGAAAAAAAGTCAAAATTAAAATATAAAGACTATCTTACCAGATGCCCAAGGAAGAACAGATTTGAAACAGAACCATGTCCGGCCGATGTGGCTCAGCAGTTGATCACTGACCTATGAACCAGGAGATCACAGGTTGCAGGCTTAATCCCCAGTAGGTACCTGGAGGATGCAGCCAATCGATGATTCTCTCTCACCATGGATGTTTCTATCTCTCTCTCCCTTCCCTTCCTCTCTGTAAAAAATCAATAAAATATATTTAAAAAACAAAAACAAAAAAAAAAAGAAAACTGAACCAGACATGTTGAAGTATGAAGAATGAATGAGATCAAGAAAGAGGTAAAAAAAAGTCAGAGAGACATGGTAGAGATGTAAGTCAGCAAAATGAAAAATGACAATGGAAAGTAACCATTGGGACAGAAGAAACTTTTTTAAAAAAGGGAAAACAACAACTATTTTCTGACCTCTATATACATAAGCTTGAAGTCCTGGATAAAATTATTTCCTAGGAAAATACAGTTACCAACATTGACTCCAGTGAGATCAGAAAGCTTAAGCATACTAATTTCTATGGAAGAAACAGAAAAACTTATCAAGGAACCACAAACAGAAAAGATGGTTTTGTAGGAGAATCCTACCAAACCTTCCAAGGCCATGGGGCACCAATGCTGCAAAAATTGTTCAAGAGCACAAAAAAGGAAGGAGAACTTCCAGATTGTTTTCATGAAGCAAGTACAGCACTGATACCTATACCTGATGAAGATAGAAAAGAAATTCATAGACCAATATTATTTATGAATGAGTAGCCATACGAAACACTAAATAAAACATTATCAAACAGAATCCAACACCACATTAGGAAAATAATATGCCAACTAGGATTTATGCCAAGAATATAAACTTGGTTCGTTATTAGAAAATTCATTAATATAATACATTAATAGATCTAAGGAGAAAACTCACAAACATCTCCATAGAAGTTGAAAAAGCCTTTGACAAAATTCAACACTTATTTCTGTAGAAAACAGTCAAGGAAATGACAGATACTTTAATATTGAAAAAATATATGCACAACTAAAGGAGGGGTAATGGGGGACATCTGTAATACTGTCAACAATAAATCAATTTTTAAAAATACACACATACACACACAGAGCCCTGGCCAATGTGGCTCAGTTGGTTGAGTGCTGTTCCATGTATCAAAAGGTCATCGGTTCCATTCCCAGTAAGGGCACATGCCTGGGTTGCTGGCTCCATCCCAAGTAGGGGGTGTGTAGAGGCAGCCAATTAATGTTTCTCTCTCATATTGGTATTTCTCTCTTTCTCTTTACTTCTCCCTTCCTCTCTCTCTAAAAATCAATAAACACACACACACACACACACACACACACACACACACACACCTTACTCTTAAGTCAGCATCTTACTTAATGCTGGCATTTTTGCTAAGATCAGGACTCAGTGACTGTCTACTGTCTCCACGTTGTACTAGAAGTATTAGCCAATGAAACTAAACAAACAAAATCAGAGGTATAACAATTAGAAAGTAGTAAATCTATCTCTATTTGCAGACTATATGGGAATATACCTGGAAAGCCCTACAGAATCAATAAATAAAACTAACTCAAACAATGAAATAACTGAGTAAGACAGAAAAATATAAAAATTGTATACAGACATCAATAGCCTTCATATTTACAGACAATAAGCAGTTAGAGGATATGATGGTAGTGGATCCCCATTTACAATAGCAACAAAGAAAACCATACACTTAGGAATACATTTAAATTATATGCAAAACATATGAGGAAAAATATCACACCTTCCTGTAAGACACAAAAGTATACTAGAACAAAAACCACACTCCCTTTTGTTAGATGGGATGCCTCAACATAAACGGATGGTTAATTTACAAATTTGCCACAATCTCAATGTCAACACGCTGTTTTTAAGGAGCTAGGTAAGCTGATACTCAAGTTCACACACACATATACACACACACAAAAGCTATAGCTAGAAAAACATTGAAAAAGGAAAGCTACAAAGACCAGCCCTACTAGATAGTAAAACATTACAAAAAAACCTCTATAATTAAAGCAGTGTGGCTTTGTCCACAGCACAAATGGAAATTCCGTGTGACACAAACAACCACTCAGATCACTAAGTGGTCAAAGTGGACTTTTAAATAAATGATGCCAGGACAACTGGGTAGCCATTTGGGAAAAACCATACCTCATACCATAAATGAAAATGAAAGTGTACATAAGTCAGAGATTTCAATGTTAAAAATGAAACCAAGTTGCCCTAGCTGGGGTGGTTAGGACACTGGCCCACGTACCAAAGAATCTTGGGTTTGATTCCCAGTCAAGGGCACATACCTGGGTTGCAGGCTCAATCTCTGGCCCAGTCGGGGCATGTATGGGAGGCAACCAATCAATGTCTCACATCAATGTCTCTCTCTCTCCTGCCTTCCTTCCTCACCTTCCACTCTCTTTATTATGTTTGTTTGTTATTGTTTTTTATCTTTATTGTTCATATTACAGTTGTTTCTCTCCCCCCCCCCCATAGCTCCCCTCCTCCCAGTTCCCACCTCATCCACTGCCCTTATCTCCCCCCCACACTGTCCTCATCCATAGGTGTACGATTTTTGTCCAGTCTCTTCCCACACCCCCAAGCCGCTTTCCCCCTGTGAACTGTCATTCCACTACCTTTCTATGCCCCTGACTCTATTCACCAGTTTATTCTGTTCATCAGACTTTTTTTATTCACTTGATTTTTAGGTTCACTTATTGATAGATATGTATTTGTTGTTCATAATTTTTATCTTTACTTTTTCTTCTTCTTCCTCTTCTCAAAGGATACCTTTCAGCATTTCATATAATACTGGTTTGGTGGTGATGAACTCCTTTAGCTTTTTCTTGTCTGTGAAGCTCTTTGTCTGACCTTCAATTCTGAATGATAGCTTTGCTCGGTAATCTTGGTTGTAGGTTCTTGCTATTCATCGTTTTAAATATTTCTTGCCACTCCCTTCTGGCCTGCAAAGTTTCTGTTGAGAAATCAGCTGACAGTCGTGTGGGTGCCCCCTTGTAGGTAACTGACTGCTTTTCTCTTGCTGCTTTTAAGATTCTCTCCTTGTCTTTTGCCCTTAGCATTTTAATTATGATGTGTCTTGGTGTGGTCCTCCTTGGATTCCTTTTGTTTGGGATTCTCTGTGCTTCCTGGACTTGCAAATCCATTTCTTTCACCAGGTAGAGGAAGTTCTCTGTCATTATTTCTTCAAATAGGTTTTCAATATCTTGCTCTCTGTCTTCTTCTGGCACCCCTATAATTCTGATGTTGGTACACCTGAAGTTGTCCCAGAGGCTCCTTACACTATCTTCATATTTTTGTATTCTTTTTTCTTTTGGCATTGCCGGCTGGGTGCGTTTTGCTTCTTCATATTTCGTATCTTTGACTTGATTCTTGCCATCCTCTTGTCTGCTGTTGGATCTCTATATATTATTCTTTATTTCAGTCAGTGTATGCTTAATTTCTAGCTGGTCCTTTTTCATATGCTCGAGGGTCTCATTAAATTTAACGGCAGACTCTAAAATATTCTTGAAAAGCCTTATAACTGTGGTTTTGAACTCTATATCCAGTCGTTTGCTTTCCTCCATTTCTGTCATTTGTGACCTGTTTCTTTGTTCCGCATTTTGGCTGCTTCCCTGTGTTGACAGGGTGGTTTTGATCAGCTGTGTCTATGGTGGGAGAACTTCTATGCTGGAGACACCCTTATGGGGCAAGACTTGCTTCAGTGGGGCTTTGGGGCCCACTAAGTCTGCCCCTGAGTGCGTCCCTTATGAATGTGAGGAGTTGTAGACTGGGTGGTCCCACTCTGATCACTGGGTATGCTGGCTCTTGTATCTCCAAGGAGTTGCTATTTTAGCTTCTGCCTGGGGCTTCCTAGCCTTTTGTATGCAAAAGCCACTGCACGCAGCTTGGGTGGGGCGGGGTCTCGGGGAGTTTACAGGGCGGAGCAACCAGCTATGGCCGATTCTCAGCCCTGCCCTAAGAGGTACCACGTCTCAAGCCGCTCTGGAGTTCCTCCCGGCGCCAGACGGGTGCCAGACAGTCCAGCTCCTCCCCGTATAATTCTGAGTCCCCAGAAACTCCTGGAACTGGAGTTCAGAGCTGTCGGGAGCTTGTGCTTCCCTCCGGTATGAAATGCTTCCAGCCCTTTCCGCGAGTACCTTCGCATGCGCCTCCATACCTCTGCACTTTACTTCCGCACCTCCTCTGCGTCTCAGTCTCTTTCTAGTTGTAGAATTTCCACTCAGCCAGCCTTCCTGTGGGTCTGGGTGGTGTCCGTTTTTTCTTTTCATTGTGGTTTTGTAATAGTTGTGCCCAGCAGCAATTCCAGTGTTCACCTATGCCACCATCTTGGTTTCTCCACTTTCCACTCTCTTTAAATATCAATGGGAAAATTATCCTTGGGTGAGGATTACCCTCCCCACCCACACACATACACACACACACACACAATGAAACCATGTCAGTACTAGAAGAAAACATGGATGAATTCTTGTACAACTAGGGCACAGGGAAAGATTTTTTTTAAATCTCATCTGAAGATATTTTTACCATTGATCTTTTTAAACATATATATTTTTTATTGATTTCAGAGAGGAAGGGAGAGGGAGAGAGAGATACATCAATGATGAGCTGCCTCCTGCACACCCCACACCAGGGATTGAACCTGCAACTTGGGCATGTGTCCTGACCAGGAATCAAACCATGACTTCTTAGTTCATAGGCCAACACTCAACCACTGAGCCATGCTGGGTGGGTTCCACTGATCTTTACAGAGAGAGTGAAAGGGAGAGAGAAGGGCGGGAGGAGAGAGAAACATCAATGTGAGAGATACATCAATTGGTTGCTTCCTGCACATGCCCTAACCAGGGGGGCCAGGATGGAATATACAACTGAGGTACATGCCCTTGACCAGGATTTAAATCTGACACCCTTTAGTGCTTGGGCTGACACTCTAACCACTGAGCACACTCAGTGGCAGGGAAAGATTTCTAGGGCAGGGAAAGATTTTTATGACTCAAAATCCAGGGGAAAGAAGATTGATGAATTTGACTAATATAAAATTAAAACATTTTGCACAGCAACAAAACACCATGAGAAAGTCAAGAAACAAGAACCAGAAGCCAGTCCCCTTGTGAGGCTGCCCTCCTATGTCTGGGTGGGCATCACAAGTCCACATCCTGGGTACCCGAATTCAGCTTGGTGGGTACCACTCTACACCTAACCAACTTGTCCTTAGACAAGCAGCCCTCAACTCTGACTTCAAAATGGAATCGTCAGGGGAGGCAGAAGTCTGGCAAGGCTGCAGGAGCCAGATCTCTTAGTAAGTGAAAGCAGGAGGAGAGACTCCAGGAAAGAGTGAGGCCGCAGATACAGGTACCTGGGCTCCGATAGAGGCTCTTGGGCAGAGAAAGTGAGTGAGCATCTATCAACCCCACTATCTTCATGTGTCCATACTGCTTGGCCAGCATTCGGGCTGTGGCTCCACTGTGGTCTCTCGTGTCCACTTTGACTCCCTATGAAAATGGCAAAAGAACAAGAGTTAGAAACCTCCCCTGCACAGCACCCTCACTTCCAGGGCTATGGACCCAGGATGAGAGGTGCAATGGTGTCTTAGCACTATCTTGAAAAGGTCTGCACCAGGGTTTTGTAAAACCTCACGATGTGGGGAGAAAAGGCAAGGGCCTGTGTGGTCTCACTCTCAATGCTGAGAGTGAGGGTATAGTGAGGGGCTTGCTGGCTTGTCAAATAAGACATTAACCCAGCCATCTCACAGCTGAGGCAGCTCTCCAGGTTCATTGCCTTTCGGCTTTCCGCCGTCATGGGGCAGGCAGATAGTTAAAGGAAAAAAGCGATCAGGTGCTCCGGGCGAGGATAAACTCAGACTGCTGTGAGCGAGAGCCCACCTTCATCCTTAGCACCGGGTATGTGTCCACCTTGCTTCATTCTCTTCACACAGAAAATTGGAGACAACAGATTTGGTAAAGAAGCAGCCTTTAAAAAGCATAATCAGAATAAGAGCCCCACTCTTCTGAAACAGAATTTGGTAACTTTTATCCTAAGCTCTGAAAGTACTTATTGTATACAGCACTGTAACTCCACTTCTGTGACGCTATACTAAGGAAATAGCCCCAAATACATAGAGAAAGCTTTTACGCACAAAGATGTTTAGCAAACATATTTGCAGTAATGAAAACCTAGAGACAACTTTAATGCTCAGAGATGGAAAGTTCACTATGTTACTGTCACACAAATAATTGGTATAACCAAGTTTTTAAAAGAACCAGGAGACAAAACTATACACATTCCAATCGCAGCAAAACAAAAAAGCATACAGAAAGCACTACTGGAAGGAAATATGCCCAAACTGTTAATATTACTTTTAAGTAGTGAGATAATGGGGACTTCTCACATCTTTCTTTTCCACTTTCTAAACTTATTTCTATGAGCATGTTTACTTTTGAAACTAGAAAAGCCCAATAAATCTTCCATTTTCAAAGCTTCAACCGTGCGGTCTTGTATCTGCAGATGAGACTACCAGATATTGGAGCTCAGTGCTCTGGAGGGTATATCAGCAAGAGAAAGTGAAAACATTAAAAGTGCACATACCCTGTCCTGACTGGTGGCTCAGTTGGCTGGGCGTCATCCCATGCACCAAAAGGTTGCCAGTACGATTCCCTGTCAGGGCACATGCCCAGGTTGCGGGTTCCATCCCTGGTCAGGGCATGTACGGGAGGCAACTGATCAATGTTTCTTTTGCACATCAATGTTTCTCTCTCCCTCTTTCAAAAATCAATAAACATACTCAGTGATGATTGAAAAAATGTAATTTCTAGAGGGGAAGGAAGAACTGGGTGAAGGTGGTCAAAAGGCACAAACTTTCAATTATAAAATAAAAGAATACTAGGGATGTAATGTACAACATGGTGACTATAGTGAACACTACAGTGTAATGCACAGGAAAAGTGGTTAAGAGAGTAAATCCTAAGAGCTCTCATCACAAGTTAAAACATAAAGCCCTGGCCTATGTGCTCAGCCTGCACACCAAAGGGTCTCGGGTTCAGTTCTCGATCAAGAGTTCGTACTTCCTATCCAATCTGGGTGTGTGCGGGAGGCAACCAGTTGATGTGTCTCTCTCACATCAACATTTCCTTCTCTTTCTCTCTTTCTCCTCCATCCCTTCCTACTCCTCACTCCCTTCCACTCTCGCTGAAAAGCAATGGAAAAAATATCCTCAAGTGAGGATTAACACCCCCCACACACAATACATACAGGAGAGGGCAAACGTAGGGTTACAGTTGTGAGTCTATGAAACAGTTTATTCTTGTATCATTATTCATTGTATTTTCCATATGAACAACTGTAAACTTACTTTTGTCCTATCCTGTGTGTGTGTGTGTGTGTATATACATACATATATGTGTGTATATATACACATATACATATATATAATCTATATGAGATGATAGATGTTAACTAAACTTATTGTGGTAATCACTTTGCATATACATAAGTCAAATCAACTTATACAGTGATATATATTAACTATCTCAAAAAAACTGGTGGGGGAAAAATATGATTTCTAGTTTCAGTTAGATAAAAGAAATCCAAAAGTTTCAACCAGAACAAACAATACTACCTTCACAGTAGGGCTTTAACTAGTATCTGTTATTAAGCCTGGAAGACTTCAACCTCAGGCTATACCAAAGCAACACTATTCGTTAACAAGAAATGAAGAAGGAAGGAGACCCAAGAACAAGAAGGTCCCTGAGGTGAGGAAAGAGAGTATTAGAATTTCTATCTATTTACCCTTTAAATGTTTTCCAAAATTTGTTTCTATTTTATAATGTACATAAATTATAGGAAAATTACATGATCAACATTCACTGTAACTGATAGGAAACTGGGATCGAAGTTCAAAGTTTAGAGACCACGGACCAGCAGTAACGTGGGTGCACTGATCAGCTGGAGGGCCACTGGATCAACTCTCAGCTTCCTCCTGAGAAAGGCCCAAACACACCCCAATTATCCTGCCCAGACTGAGCTGCTGGAGTCTGCCCCCACTGGAAAGGAACAAGGGGTGCAAGGGACGCCAGCCACAGCCCTTTCCTCCCCTGGCGAAGAGTTTGAGGTGCCTGGCCCCATCCACTTCTCCATCTCCAAGAAAGAAGTCTGGCTCTGGAGGAGCAGGTCAAAAGACCTGGTGGGCCCACCCCACTGGCTAACCATGACCCAGCAGGAGATCTGCAAGGAACACAGGTGGTCATAGAGGCCTAGCCAGTCAGCCTCCCCAGCAGTGGAGCAAACTGGTCCATTAGCCACATGCTCTAAGCTGTGCTCACCAGTCACCACAGCCAGAAGCAACTGCTTGGAATTGGCCCACAACTTTGATTGCTGATTAGTGAGCTCAAGGAAGAACTTCATTGATTTCCTGAGTTTGATAATGTATGCGATTATGAAAGAGAAAATTCTTGTTTTTAGGAAATACGTACGAAAGTAGTTAGGGGAGAAAGGGCATTATGTTGGCAACTTATTTTCAAACAATTTTTAAAAGATTATACGTAGCCTGACTGTTATGGCTCAGTGGCTGAATGTCAATCTATGGACCAGAAGGTCATGGTTCAATTCGTAGTCAGGGCACAAGCCCAGGTTGGGGGCCAATCCTCAGTGTGCGGAGTGCAGGAGGCAGCAGATAAATGATTCTCTTTCATCACTGATGTTTATGTCTCTCTCTCCTCCCTTCCTCTCTAAAATCAATAAAAAGATATTTTTAAAAATATTATAATAAAAATGTAATATGATAATTAGACTGGATGTCCTTCCAGACGAAGCCGGAGCTGTGAGGGAAGCCCAGGTCCGGGGTCCATGCCGGTGGCCGGAGGGAAGCCCAAGTCCCAGGTGCCAGAGGGAAGTTGGTGCCAGCAGATGGGGGAAGGCCCACTTTTGCACGAATTTCATGCATCAGGCCTCTAGTATGTATATAAATATAGAGAGACATGAAATGTTACCACTGGGGAATCTCACAAAGGTACACAAATTCTGTGTACTTTTTTGTGATGTTTAAGTCTGAAATTATTTCGAAGTTTAAAAATTTTTAAATTTTCCAAAAGAAATCCAATACAATTTGTTTCCCCTGAGTACGAGTTGCCCATACACAGTCTGAGGCCCAACTGGGGAGTAAATAATCTGCAGACAGATAAGTGATATAAGGTCTCTGATTTACCAACATGTTTTTCTGTTTAAAAAGTACATGAGCGCCCTGACCGGTTTGGCTCAGTGAATAGAGCATCGGCCTGCGGACTGAAGGGTCCCAGGTTCGATTCCAGTCAAGGGCATGTACCTTGGTTGCGGGCACATCCCCATTGTGGGGTATGCAGGAGGCAGCTGATCGATGTTCTCTCTCATCAATGTTTCTAACTCTCTATCCCTCTCCCTTCTTCTCTGTAAAAAATCAATAAAATATATTTTTTAAAAAAAAGTACATGAGTAACTGTCTCTTAGAATTTTCACTTCTACATTATTTAAAATCAGAGTCTAAACTCAGAAGCAGAGGTTATGCTTCTTACAGTTCTCAGCTCATCTATTTTTTTTCCTATCTATTCTTTTTTTTTAATCTTTATTGTTCAGATTACAGTTGTTCCTCTTTTTTCCCCCCATAGCTTCCTCCTTCCAGTTCCCACCCCAACTTCTGTCCTTACCCCCGCACTGTCCTCATCCATAGATGTATGATTTTCGTCCAGTCTCTTCCCGCACTCCCAACACCCTTTCCCACCCCAAGAATTGTCAGTTTACTCCCTTTCTATGCCCGATTCTATTCTATTCACCAGTTCATTCTGTTCATCAGATTTTTTGTTCACTTGATTTTTAGATTCACTTGTTGATAGATATGTATTTGTTGTTCATAATTTTTATCTTTATTTTTTCTTTTTCTTCCTCTTCTCAAAGGATACCTTTCAGCATTTCATATAATACTGGTTGGGTAGTGATGAACTCTTTTAGCTTTTTCTTGTCTGTGAAGCTCTATCTGACCTTCAATTCTGAATGATAGCTTTGCTGGGTAAAGTAATCTTGGTTGTAGTGTTCTTGCTATTCATCACTTTGAGTATTTCTTGTCACTCCCTTCTGGCCTACAAAGTTTCTGTTGAGAAATCAGCTGACAGTCATATGGGTACTCCCTTGGAGATAACTAACTGCTTTTCTCTTGCTGCTTTTAAGATTCTCTCTTTGTCTTTTGCCCCTGGCATTTTAATTATGATGTGTCTTTGTGTGGTCCTCCTTGGATTCCTTTTGTTTGGGATTCTCTGTGCTTCCTGGACTTGGAAGTCTATTTCTTTCACCAGGTGGGGGAAGTTTTCTGTCATTATTTCTTCAAATAGGTTTTCAATATCTTGCTCTCTGTCTTCTTCTGGCACCCCTATAATTCTGATGCTGGTACGCCTGAAGTTGTCCCAGAGGCTCCTTACACTATCTTCATATTTTTGGATTCTTTTTTCTTTTCCAGTTGGGTGTTTTTTGCTTCTTCATATTTCAAATCTTTGACTTGATTCTTATTCTTTATTTCAGTCAGTGTATGCTTAATTTCTAGCTGGTCCTTTTTCATATGTTCGAGGGTCTCACTAAATTTATCGGCAGTCTCTAGAAAATTCTTGAAAAACTTATAACCGTGGTTTTGAACTCTATATCCAGTCGTTTGCTTTCCTCCATTTCTGTCATTTGTGACCTGTTTCTTTGTCTCCACATTTTGGCTGTTTCCCTGCATTGATAGAGTGGCTTTCTGTGCTAGGTGTCCTATAGGGCCCAGTGGCTCAGCCTCCCCAATTACCTGAGGTGGACACTCTTGGTGCACCGCTTTGTTGGCTTTGTGCACAGTCTTGTTGTAGCTAAGACTTGATTGTTGTAGGTATCACTGCGAGGAATTGACCTCCAGGCCACCTGGCTATAAGAATCAGCTGTGTCTATGGTGGGAGAACTTCTGTGCTGGAGACACCCTTATGGGGCAAATCTTGCTTCAGTGGGGCTTTGGTGCTCACTGAATCTGCCCCGAGTGTGTCCCTTATGGATCTAAGGAGTTGTTATCTGGGTGGTCCTTCTCCGACCACTGGGTACAATGGCTCTTGGATCTCTAAGGAGGTGCTATTTTAGCTTCTGCCTGAGGCTACCCAGCCTTTTATACGCAAAAGCCTCTGCTCAAAGGTTGGGTGGGGCGGAGTCTGGGGAATCAACAAGGCGGAGCGAACAGCTATGGCTGATTCTCAGCCCTGCCCTAAGAGGCACCGGATCTCAGTGTCCCATGGTAATTGCGGCAAGCAACGCCAAGAGAAAGCTGCTCTGGATTTCCTCCTGGTACCAGCTTCTCCCTGTATGAGTTTAGGTCCCCAGAAACTCACCCGGATCTGGAGTTCAGAGCTGCCAGGAGCTTGTGACTCCCTCCAGAATGAAAGAGAACCACGTCCTCAGTCACCAGCCCTCTCTGCAAGCCCTTTCCTCGCATGCCTCCATACCTTTGCACTTTGCTTCCGCACCTCCTCCGAGTCTCATTCTCTTTCTAGTTGTAGAATTTCCACTCAGCCAGCCTTCCTGTGGGTCTGGGTGGTGTCCGTTTTTTCTTTTTGTTGTGGTTTTGAAACGGTTGTGCAAGGCAGCAAATACAGGTGTTTACCTATGCCACCATCTTGGTTTCTCCCCATCTATTCTTTTTTGTTGTTTTTCTTATTATTTTTCTTTGTGCCCATCTATTCTTGACCCTAGGCTATGTCTTAAGGATCCTAGTCTGTGTGGGTAGGCTTATCTTCAAAGAATAATTATTTATAGAAAAGGAAGCCCAAATGGCTAACATATGAAAAGATGCCCCACCTCACCAGAAATCTGGAACAGTACAAATCAACAGAGACAGCTCATCTGATACCATATAGCAAGTGTTATGGAGGGTGTGAGAGGCAAGAGCTATAAAATACTACGGGAAAAGTGTAAACTAGAACAACTATGGGAGAAAGCAGCTTAACACTCTCTAGTGCAGATGGACCCACCGTACACACCAAGTTTTACTTTGAAGATTACATCCTGGTCTCTTAGAGAAATCCCTTCACAAATGCTTGAGAAGACAGGTAAGAATGTGAACTGCAGCGCTGTTAGGAATAGCTAAGTGAACACAACTTAAATGTCCCCTAAAAAAGGAAATGATAAATATATTTATACAGTCAATAAGTACAGAGCTGTTAAAACGAGGGAATGACATCTAACCAATACTGTTGAATGACACATACATTCTGGTATGTTATTTATATGAATCTTTAAAGTAGGTAAAAATAAGTCCGTGCATTGCTTAAGGACACACAGTATGTGATGAAAGGATCAAAATCAGAGACAGGAAAAGTACAGACCAGCATCTGGATAGTGGTGATC
This sequence comes from Murina feae, assembly GCA_004026665.1. Taxonomy (NCBI): domain Eukaryota; kingdom Metazoa; phylum Chordata; class Mammalia; order Chiroptera; family Vespertilionidae; genus Murina; species Murina feae. Next base: position 19,462 of record PVJC01016313.1, on the reverse strand, counting down.
TCTGGATCATGTGGGTTAGTTGCATTATCTTCTGTGCTTTTTTACATGTTTAAAGTACTTCATAATTTAAGATTCATAATTCTTGCTGCTGTGGAAAGAGTGTCAGTTGGTACAACTTGCTCTTCGGATGACGATTGGCAACGTCCATGTAATTTAAGACTGTACTTACTCTTCAACCTTGTACTTTTAGTACTGAACTATACATGCAAAGATATATGTGCACAGATATTCTCAAAGCACTGTGTATAACAGCGAATGGTTGGCAACAATCCAATTCTATCTAGACCACTTTAAAGAAATTGATTCATCCCTACAAGGGAGTATGATGCCACACACACAAGAAAAAAGCTTTAGCCCTAACTGGTTTGGCTCCATGGATAGAGCATCGACCTGTGGACTCAAGGGTCCCAGTCAAAGGCATGTACCTTGGTTGTGGGCACATACCCAGTAGGGAGTGTGCAGGAGGCAGCTGATCGATGTTTCTCTCTCATCAATGTTTCTAACTCTCGATCCCTCTCCCTTCCTCTCTGTAAAAAATCAATATATTTTTTAGAAAGAGAAAGAAAAACGATTTATATGTTGATATAAAACAATATCCAGGATAGACAATTAAGTTTAAAAAAAAAAAGGCAAGTTGGGGAGCAGCCACAGGAGAGTGACCAAGAACCTGAGGCAAAGGCCACAGGCAGGCTCACTGAGTATCTTCTGTCTCATCTGCATTTTTACCGTGTAAATGTACTGTCCCCAAATTCCCATTCCAGTGGATAAAGAGTCAGCCTGCAGACCGAAGGGTCCTGGGTTCGATTCTGGTCAAGGGCACATATCTTGGTTGCAGGCTCCTCCCTGGCCCGGGTTCTGGTCAGGGTGCATGCAGGAGGCAACCAATCGATGTGTCTCTCAAATCGACATTTCTCTCTGTCTTTCCCTCTCTCTCCCACTCTCTCTAAAAATGGAAAAATATCCTCGAGTGAAGATTAAAAATAAGTAAGTAAATAAAAAGATGTTAACGCCCTAACTGGTTTGGCTCAGTGGATAGAGTGTTGGCCTGCGGACTGAAGGGTCCCAGGTTCGATTCTGGTCAAGGGCATGTACCTTGGTTGCGGGCACATCCCCAGTGGGGGGTGTGCAGGGGGCAGCTGATCAATGTTTCTCTCTCATCGATGTTTCTAACTCTCTATCCCTCTCCCTTCCTCTCTGTGAAAAATCAATAAAATATATATTTAAAAAAAAAGATGTTAACATTTTATTATTCTAAAATTCCCACCAATAAGTAAGAAACAAAACACTAACTATAAAATAGAAAATTAGGCCCAAAATATAAAGAGACCATTCATCAAAGAATTACAAATGGCCAATAGACTTTAAAATGTTCAACTTCATTAGCAAGTACAAACCCGAACGAGATGCCACTCTTCTCCCACCAGATTGAAAAAAAAGCTTAAGGTGGGTAACCTCCCATCTTAAGGGTTGGTGGGAAAATGAGCACATTTGTGTATTGGTGGAAAGGACAACAGAAACAACTTTTTAGTGGGAATTTAGTTAGGGCTTTATATATAAACTAAATATTTCTCCTACTGGATTTTTAAAACAACTTTATTAAGATACAACTCACATACTATGCAACTGACCCACTTACAGTGTGCAATTCAATGGTGTGCCACCATTGCCACAATTAATTTCAGGACTTCTTCATCAACCTAAATACAAATCTTGCATCCCTTAACCACCACCCTCTCCCCAATCTTCCCAGTCCCTCTAGCCCTAGGCAACCACTAACCTACTTCTGTCTCTATAGCTTTGCTTATCCTAGATATCTATCTATCTATCTATCTATCTATCTATCTATCTATCTATCTATCTATCTATCTATCTATCTATCTATAAAAAGCCAGAGACCAGAATGCTGGAACAACCAGTGGCTATGAACCAGCCTGATTAGGGGGTGGGACCAGCTGACCAACCTCCTGCAGCCTCTCCCCCTACCAACCCTGTCCCTGATCACCGCCCCCCCTACCTCAATAGGGGGCGGGGCCAGCCAGCCAACCTCCTGCAGCCCCTCCTCCACCTAGCCCTACCCCAGAATGGCCAACCACCCATGGCCTCTCCCCCAGGCTGCTGGCCCCCAACCGGCCCCCCATTTGGGAATGGGCCCACCAGCCCACAGCCCACAGCCCCTCTCCATGGTTGGCCCCACCCCTGATTAGCCCCCACCCACCTTGATTGGCCCACAGCCCCTCCCCCCAGCCAGCTCAACCTTCAATTGTCCCCCCACACATACCAATTGGGGGTGGGGCTGGCCAACCAACCTCCCATGGTCTCTGCTCCCCGATTGGCCCCCCACCCCATTTGGGGGTGGAGCCGACTGGCCAATTGCCCGCAGTCCCTCCCCCAAGCTGGCCTTGCCCTAATCAGGCCCCAATTTGGGTGGGCCAGCCAACTGGGTGGGCCAGCCAGCCAAGCTCCCACTGTCTCCTCCTCCCGACAGGCTGGGCCCAATCTGCCCCTGTAAGGGCCAGGCCAGCCAGACCCCACCCATGCATGAATTCATGCATTGGGCTTCTAGTCTGGTTTCATATAAAAGGAATCACACAATATGTGACTGTGTTTGGCTTTCACTGAGCATTATTTTCAAGGTTCATCTTTTTATGCCTGATTAATATTGTTGGGATATAACACATTTTATTTATCCATTTGTCAGCTGATGGACATTCAGGTTGTTTCCACCTTTTGGTTATTATAAATAACACTGCTATCGACATTTATGTTCAAGTTTTCGTACGGACATATTTTCAACTCTCTTGTCTACATACTAGGAGTGGAATTGCTGAATCACACAGTAACTACTATGTCTGACTGTTTGAGGAACAGCCAGGCTGTTTTCCAAAGAGGCTGCATCACTTATATTCCCATAAGCAATGCATGAGGGTTTCGATTTCTCCATATCCTCACTAACTCTTGTTAGAGTCCATCTCTTTTTTATTACAGACATCCTAGGAGTTTTGATTTACATTTCCCTGATAACTAATAATGTCAAATATTTTTTTCCCGTGCTTATTGGCCATCTGTGTATTTTTTTTTTTTTGGTGAAATGTCTATTTGGATCCTTTACACATCTTTCAATTATCTTTTTATTAGGACTTATTAAATTTAAAATGTGAGCACCAGCAATCCCTCTCGGAGAAATACAGTATACATAAATAACTACATGCAGGCTAAAGCTATATATATATATATATATATATATATATATATATATATTCCCTGGAGCACTGTTTACAATTGCAAGATGGTGGAGACCTAAGAACTGATTAATTATGGCACAGATTATATATGTAACACCACACAAAGATAAGATGTCTATTGCATATTAAGTGATCTTTTGTTTTTCTTTTTTAAGTCATCTTTTTAAAAGCTGCAGACCAAATATATAGGAGAATCCCACTTTGTCTAAAATAAAAAGCACTTCTTTTGCAGGTGTCTTCAGACATGCCTTTCTAAGCATGAACAGTCCTGGGTGTCTCTGTATCAAACCAAGTGGGCATCTTGGGGAGGAGCAGGGAGTGGTTGAAAAGGGAAGAAGATCCTTGCCTTTTTACTCTATATACTTTTAAGTATTGGGATTTTAAAAAATGTATTTTCCATACTTTTCAAATAATAGTATTTTTAAAATTCTTACAGGAAGAGGTGTCTCTTTTTACTCATCACTGTACCTTTAATGCCTAAGTGCCATAACACTTGACATCAATAGATTCTCAATGAAAATGTATTCAATAATAAAGGGCAAGTCTTTCTATGTAGCAGAAAATTGTTATAGTTTACTAGAGGCCTGGTGCATGAATTAGTGAATGGGTGGGGCCCCTCAGCCTGGCCGGTGATCGAGGCCTATGGGGGGCCAGGGGGCGGCATCCCAGGAGGTTGGCCTACTGCCCTCTCTTCCCCCATTGGGGCCTGGGGGAGGGACTGTGGGAGGCTGGCCAACCAGCCCCCCGATCCGGGTTGATGCGGGGGGCCAGCAGGCCGGGAGGAGGGGCCAAGGCAGGCTGACTGTGGGAGTGCATTGACCACCTGGGGGCAGCTCCTGTGTTGAGTGTATGCCCCCTGGTGGTCAGTGAGCATCATAGCGACTGGTTGACTGGTCAACTGGTCATAAAGGTTGCTTAGGCTTTTATATATATAGATACTTCAGTGATGATTCGTCATTTGCTGTAAGTAAATTGTAAGCTAACAAAGAGGGTCACTTACATGATTCAGAAAATACTGCACAATTATTTCATGGCCAGCAGCAGCTGCTTCCATCAAAGGGGTGAATCCATATATTGGCTCCCTGCAACACAGAGGCCATAGTCCAATGATTAGCAGAGAGTTCTTTCCTTATGCAGACAAAACCATGCTGATGTCCTTGGGTAGTGTTCCTAAGTAATTAGAGCATCAGCCCTCACACCAAAGGGTTAAGGGCACATACCTGGGTTGTAGGTTCAATCCTTGGCCCCTGATTGGGGCACATACAGGAGGCAACCAATCGATGTGCTTCTCTCACATCAATGTTTCTTTCTCCCTCTCTCCCCCCCCCCCCATCCCCCTTGCTTCTACTCTCTCCAAAAATCAATGGAAAAAATAACCGCAGCTGAGGATTAAAAAAACAAACCACTCTGATACAAAGTCATCCATCCCTAACTGCAGAGGTCTCCCTAGAGAAAGAATTACCGTGCAAAAGACGAGAAAAGTTCTTATCAACACACCAGCTTCATGAACTCTTCTGGTTTCCATCCCACTGTAGTATTTTGTCCTAAAGACACTGTCTCCCTGCTTCACTCCTTCTAAGCTGTCTGCACCTGCTATCTCTTAAGTCTCCACTTGAATCACCTGCAAAAGGCAGCTATTGCCCTTCGCTGCTCACAGAAAACTAACGTCTTCCATCCACCTATTCAGACCCTATGTTTTCAGCTCAGCGTCCTCCAAGAACCCCTCCCCCCCCCACAAGCCCTGAGACTAATAATCTACCGGCTCTTACTATGCCTGCCACCCAATGCTTATTTTCTGTGCCTCATCATGGTTAACTCAGCACTGTCTTCAGGGTGCCCCTTAAACCTCACTTCTAAGACAGAAACCAAACTGAATACTGGATTTCAGCCATTCTATAACATATTGTTTTCACATTTTAACATCTCTACAATCAGAATGTGTCCCAAAATCCATAGGTGAGTTGCAGTTTAATTAGTATTTTTTCCTTCCTTGGTGGCATGTAAAACTATGGTGTGTCTTATAATAGATGACATCAACTGAGGGCTGTGGAAGTGCCAGTTGGATGCTGTGTTGAAAGGGGATGTAGAGAGCTGGAGAGTGGGGGGGACAACATAGAAGGTAAAGGGGGATAAATGGTGATGGAAGGAGACTTGACTTTGGGTGGTAAACACACAATACAACATACCAATGACGTATTGTAGCACTGTATACCTGGAACCTGTATAATTTTATTAATCACTATCACCCTAATAAATTCAATAAAAATAAAGAAAAGGGGATTATCATCATGACAGGCTTTAGACAATATCCCTTCCAGCTTATAAAACTCATGACTATTTTCAAAGCATCACCTCACCCGAAAAGGCCAAAAGGAAAAGCGAGAAAGGAATTAGCATTAAATGCATGTCAATTAAGTGCCACCCATTATGTTAGGCCCTTGACATATATAAAATAACATGCAATTCTTCGAACAACTCTATGACATGGGTATTGCTAGTCTCAGTTTTTAGATAAAGAAAATGAGGCTCAAAGAGTTTTGTTTGTTTTTTTATAGCAAAGGTGGAAATTCATTGAAGAACAAGTACAGACTCCCACGTGGGGAGGGGGGAAGTGTCCTGCGGCTCAGAGGGCTTAAAGTGCTGCACTCAATGTTACCTGAGAGACGTGTAAAAAGGCCAGAATTACCCCTAGGCCTCCTGCACCTGAATGAGACTGTCTTTTCTGCCACTTTGTCTGAACCCCTCATATGGAGGAGGGACTGCCCTGACTCTGGCCTGCAGCTGCCAGTATAGTTGCCCTCCTTCGAGTAAGATGTGACTACACCCACTCCTATGGCCACTTAAGACCTGGTAATCACCTCACGTTGGCATTTGCTCCACTGTCCAAAAGGAACTTGACCATCTGCTGATGTCCCGCGCTGGTGCAGTGGAAGAGGGCAGTCCAGCCTTGAATGTCCTTCATTTCTAGCTCAGCGCCTTGCTTCAAGAGAACATAGAATGCTTGTTACGGCCTTGTCTCCTCTACGTGGGGCGGGCGCCCTCCAGGTCATCATGCTGAAAGAATCAAAGTGATTACACGCGCACGCACACGCGCACCATGGCCTATAAGTGGTTCACATCTTTGCCAGAGCAGCCAGGAGCCCCTCAGGTTTCTGGGCCTGAGTCCCCTCGTAGCTCACCTGGAGGAGAAAGTAGGCGATGCTCTCGTTGCCACAGCTGGAAGCAAGCATCAGTGGAGTCTGCCCTTCTGGGGTCGGCACATTCACACTCACCCCCGCCTCGAGCAGCAGGTGCACGATGGTATCGTGTCCAATGTAGGAGGCATACATCAGCGGGGTCCAGCCACCACCATTCTTCTTATTCAAATCTAACTCTCTCCTAAACAAACGCAAGATATGCTAGCCATGCCCAGCCATCTCACAGGGCGGTGTACCAGAGCTGGAGTTAAGGACAGGAATGAAGCTAAACATCCTCTAGTGCACAGGACAGCCCCCACCACAAAGAAAGAACTGGCCCGGATTGTCAGTAGTGCCAAGATCGAGAAATCCTGACCTGGAGCCTGACTACCTTCCACCAACAGACCACAGTCTGGTAGCCAGTGCTCGGGGGAGAGGAAGGGACTTAGCCAATGGAGTTCCACTGCAACTGATTTCCCCTTTGTCACCCTACCCTACAGAAACATTCTTAGAAAAATCTGTGACCATATAATTCTCTTTCTCACTGATTTCCATTAAATTTGTAGAAAAGCATTTCCCACAGGAAAAAAAAAAAATGTGGGTTTCCCAAGGTATGGAAATAACATCCACTTCCAGAAGCATCTTGTGTAGTTTATGCCCCACAGCCTTTCCTCTTCCATAGTCCTTGCCTCCAGTGGAGCTATTCAATCTGCCAATCAATCCACACAGCTTGTGCCTCTCATAGGTGTGCACATAATACACCGTACCATTCACTAGCATCTTCTATTGCCTCTGGAATGCTCATACAGCCATTCTCAAAGGTCCTGATTCCAGGAATGCAGTAACAGCCACTAGTTGGGAGAGCCACGTGAAGACCAATTGGCCCTCACCACGTGACATTCATTGATGGAGCACTCAATTCCACATGGAGGAGGAAGGACCTGACCCTTGGCAGGACACCTCCCATCAGCCCAGTCCCCCATTCTAATGCTTCCAACTCCTTACCGTGAGCAAGCCTTAGGATTGGCTAGCATCACAGTCCCCATCAGAACACAAGCAGTTCCCTCTTCTCTTCTGTGGAGCCGTTCTGGACTGTGCATTTTACCAGAATACCAAAGTTAAAAGCCACAAAACACCATAGCAGCAGAGTTATAAATGGGGTCTTGGTGACCCTGTTGGGGAGGTGTGCCGCCCGAGTACCCGGCTACACAATGCCAAGGCCGCCTGGAGCAGGAGTACAGTGGGATGTGCTCACCACAGTGCACTTGCACTTGACTAGCCAGGTTTTTATAAGTGATGGCTACGACTCGGGCACTGGAAATCTGGGGCTTCCACAAGATTTGACTCTGATGCCCCAGGAACTGGAAAAGGTACGTGTAGGTATGGACACAGATCGTTTCTCTGTGTTATCAATGAGAAATGGAAATATAAGCACAAAGCGTGGTGGATATAAAGGGTGTGAAGGCGAGGAGACAGATTATTTTCCAAAAATTATAGTACACATCACATTGTACTACAAAGAAGACACAGCCAAGGACCACCGCCGTTACATGGGGACTTACTATATATATAACATTAGTAAAAAGGGTAAGTGGGCAGTTAATCCAGGTGGCAACCCTCCAGAGGGGCAGATAAACCTTGCTGCCTCTTCCTCCTGCTCCTCCTCTTTGGCAGATGCTGGAGGGAAGAGGAGGGCACCAGGGATTAAAGTGAACCCCTTGGGAAAAGAGGATCATACGGCATTGCTTTCTATTTTTATTTGAGCATTTCTGCAGTTAGTAAAAACCATAAAATTACTTGGTTAAAGTAAGCTGGAAATGTTTCTAACTATACCTATGGAAAAAAAAAAGTTTAGCTTTTTCCTCCTAGGAATAAAAACTGCCTTCCTTTAATTAGAGTCCAGCATAAACCATTATTCACAACTGCCTGAGAGAAGCAGGGTTAATCTAGGCCATATGGTACCAAATGTCTATGAATCCTGGTTAGCTTACTCATATCTCTATGTGGGAGCTGATGGTCCTCAAAATCTGAGGAGGAGGAATATTTCCCAAGATGTCTTACCGCTGCACACATTCCTTCACCACTTCATACTGGCCGATGGAAGCAGCTGTATGGAGATCCAAGGGGATGGCAAGCTGCTCCCAGCTGACCTGGGCACCTGGCCCATGCCACATAGACAAGCTGCGGGTCAGGAGTTCTGGCTCACTGGCTTCATCGCTGAGCTCCGACATCGTTGTGGAGGGAGGTCCAGGGGGTTAGGTCTTTCTTTCCTGGTGGTTCCAGGGAATGAAACAAGATGGTCACACTCATACCCGCAGTAGGTGGTTATGTCACAACCTGGGACTGATTTAGACAACTTCCTTTCATTAAATATTATATGATTCTGTCCAGCCAGCGTGGCTCAGTAGTTAAACCTCAACCCATAAACTGGGAGGTCACTGGTTCGATTCCCTGTCAGAGCACATACCCAGGCTGCAGGCCCGATCCCGAGGAGGGGGCGTCCAGGAGGCAGCAGATTGCTGTTTCTCTCTCAGCCATGCTTCTCTCTCTCTCTCCCTCTCCCTTTCTCTCTCTGAAATCAATAAAAACATCTTTTTTTTTTTAATTGTATGATTTTGCGAGCTTGTCACCAGACAGAAAAAGAAGAGCACATATGGTGAGTCATAAACTGCAGTGTATATTTTTCTTCAGTAATCCTCAGGCCCCACATTCTAGAAAGAGTATTTTCCAGGAATTCAAGAAGCCTGAAAACCTCCTGGATGGTTAATAAAGAAATGTTAATTGGGTCAGTGGACCAAATCAGCTCTTGGGTGTGGGGGAAAGAACCCTGCACTTAGAGTTAGATCAAGATTTAGCTCTGCTGCCCTGGTCAGGTGGCTCAGTTGTTTGGAGCATCATCCCTTATACCAAAAGGTTGTAGGTTTGATTCCAGTCAGGGCACATACCCAGGTGCGGGTTCCATCCCTGGTGGGGGCACAAATAGGAGGCAACCAATGGATGGTTCTCGCTCACATGGAGATGTTTTTCTCTGTGTCTCTCTTCCTCTCCCTAAAACAAACAAAGAAAAATAATAGGAATATATCCTCTGGTGAGGATTAAAAAAAGTTAGCTCTGCTATTTGGCATCTCCTATGCCCAGTTCTTCACTGTCTAATCCAATCTAATAAAAGAGTAATATGCAAATTGACCCTCACTCCGTTACACCCACAAGCCACACCCACCAACCAATCAGGAGCAAATGCTCCTCAAGGCTGCAAAGTTTCAATTATAGAAGATAAACAAACCTCAGGTAACTGCCGGGCTGGGACCTTGGGTTGCCAGGGGCAACCCAGGCTTCGAGTGGGGGACCAAGGCAACAAAGTTTCAATTATAGAATTTAAATAAGTCCCAGGTACCTGTTTCCAGCCAGGCACCCCAGTAGGGACCCAAACCCTGAAGGGGCTATGGGCAGCCTGAAACGGCCCTTTGCCCCTTACCCAGGCTGGCCAGGCATGCCAGCAGGTGGACATCCCCCAAGGGGTCTCAGACTGCGAGAGGGCACAGGCCAGGCTGAGGGACCTCCCCCGCCCCCTGCCCCCCAGTGCACAAATTTTTGTGCACCGGGCCTCTAGTGGATACATAATATCTCAAAGGCTGCTATTAAAGACACATGGAAGACGGGGTAAACAAACAGTGGCACATTCATAGGATGGAATGCTACTCAGCATTAAACAGAAAGAACAAGCAGTTGATACACACAACATATCACACAACCCAGGAACCAATCTCAAACATACTGGGCTAAAAGCCAGACTCAAAGGCTACCTACTATATGATTTCATTTATATGACTTTCTAGGAAAAATAAAAGTAGTTGGAGAACAGCCCAGTAGTACCAAGGGTTGGGGGTATGTGGTGCACAAAGATATAGCAAGAGGGAATTTGAGGTTGATGGACCTGTTCTGCATCTTAATTGGTGGATGTGTAACTCTATGTATTTATCAAAACTCATGGACCTGGACACCAAATGAGTGAATTTTACTGCATGTAAATCGTTTTAAACAAATAAAATTTGAAAAAAAAATTGAGAGCCCCCACCGACCACAGGAACTGGGATCTGATTGGTGTTCAGCAAATGTCAAGTAACTACGAATCTTCCTCTTCATCCCTTAAAAGTGGGAGAGGTAGGACAATACCAGGAAGAGAGTCTGTGATTAGGAGAGGCTTTTATTCTGGGAATCCTACCCAAATCAAGGCCAAGCCGTTAGCTTTTTGTAAAACCCTCAGGTCCAGGAGTGACATTTGTCTCCTATTCTCTGGGTGAAACAGAAAGAAAACAAAAAGAAGGGCAAAGTCCAATTCAGAAGGCCTAAAGGTACCACCGACGCCACTCAGACCTCACTCTCCACTAAGGAACGTTTCCAAGCCCCAGGAGACAGCCAAGATGGCCAAGACAACACACAAGCTGCCAATTTGGGGGACAAAAGATTGGTAGCCCTTTTGCAAGAGTATGTGTACATGTGACGGGGCCTACAGGCCACAAAATTCAGAGCAAAACCCTGCCTCCTGGAACCACCGCCTTTCACAGCTGGCAGGGCCTGAGCCCAAGCAGCTCTCACTTTACAGGTGTGAACCTTCAACCTGAGCAGACCCGACCCACAGAGCCTGGATTAAAAGCCAAAAAAAAAACAAAAAAACGGAGTGGCGGTGCAGAGCTACTGTCAAACACCAATCAAGCCTTCTGTGGGTGTGTCTCTTCTACCCCAAATGCCTCCTGTTGGGTGGGGCCCATGTTCTCTCTCCTTTTTATTGGATGCTCACAGGCCCTGAGGAGTGCTGAGGGATAATCAGAACCAGGCCCCTACTGGAGAAGCTTACGGAGAATGTGGATGCGAAGGGACCATAAAGCGATTTTCACTTCCTGCTCACCCTGTCACTGCCAAACGCAGCATGATCATATTGAATACTTTTAGAAAATGACTTTTTTGCATATCGCTTCCAGAACTTATTTACTAGGAATGGGAACTTTTTTTCACTCTACCTTTTGGTTCTGTCCATTTTGTAAAATAGTAAGCACCATTATTTTACAATTAAGCAAAACGTTAACTTTAAAAAAAAAAGGGTGTCAGTGATCGAGTCACGCCCACAGGGAAGAGCTCTATATGAGCCCAGGGCACCCCGTGCGGTGCTAGTTTGCAGGCCTTGCTCGGGCTGGGGCGGGGCCGGGGAATCCCAATCTCCTCCTCAGGCTCCCGGGAGGGTCCCCCGGGAGGAGCCGGAGCACCGACAGCACTGACGCGCCTTGCCGTCCCCTTCCAGTCACCCTACACGGAACGTGGCCTCCTCCCCTCGCTGCACAGCTGCAGAGGCGAAAGCTCCGAGTCAGAAACTCACTGAGCGAGCAAGCAGCAGGCTGGGACGCCCCGCTGCGGGCAGCGCAGGTGGGCAGCAGGGGCCGGGCCGCTGTGGACCCTACCTGCGTGGGCCTCGAGTCCCCGGGTCGCCTTCGGCTAGCTGCCGCCGCCGCCGACCGCACGTCCGCTTGCCGCTGCGCTCCTCCGGCTGGACCCACGCTGCGCCGCGCTCGTCCGGGACTCCTCCACGCCGGCTGCCTCAGCGGCTGGACCCACGGCCCTGCTCCCGCCCCGGAAGTGGTTGCGGAGGCGCGGAGCACGCCGGGACGGTCGCGGAACAGCTCTGGGCGCCGTGGAATTCGCCGGCTCCACACCCGGACCTTCCCGTCAGCTCGCCCCGGCTCCCTGTAGGACGCGCGCTACAACCAATGAGCTGGGAGAGTGCGCCTGCCCCGCCCCTCACTGGCCACAGCAACCAATCCTATTGCAAACGAGGCAAGACGCGCCAAGCCCCGAAAGAGGCGGGGGGCGGGGAAGAGAGGGGCGGTTGGCAGTCAGTCAAGACTCCCTTGAGCGGGCATTCCGAAGGTGGTGAAAGGTTCAGTAGTTGCGCCGCGGCCCAAGGGGGCGAAAGCGCCCGGAGGGACGCGCTGGAGCCTGTTTATAGCCCTGTCAGGACGGCGTTGGGAGGGGAGGCCGAGGCGGAGGCCTGAGGTGAGGGGCCTCGGACCTGCCGCAGCTGCAGAGATAAATGTCGGGAGTTGGACGGGACGCGGAGGAGACAGGGGTTGGGAGTGTGTGGCAGGACAGACGCTGGGTTTTCCCGCTTCCGAGCTTTAGCATTTAAAAGCCTGACCGGGGAGGCCGTTGGCGTCTAGTTGTCATGACAACCACCCGCCCAGTGGTGGGGGTGGCAGGGGTGGGACTTTGGGCGGGGCTAACGGGCTGCAGCCAAGAAACGGACGTGGGTTCAGAGTCAGGATTCCGAGGAAACTTGGGATGACAGTTTGTGTAGCATTTGGTTTAACCCGCATCTGCTGGATGAGCCCAGCTCCTCAGCTTGGCGTTCAGGACCCTTCATGATCTGGTCCGTTTTTACCACAAAGTCCAGCATCTTCCCACCCCAAACTTTTTGGGCAATTTTCACTCCTTTGAGACACTACATGTCCTCCTGCAGCCCAATCCCTACCCCTTTCCCTTCATTGCCTTGTCCACCTAAAGAACCTATCAGTCTCTGGTAGTCCCCTTCACCTATGTGGTTCTGTTGTCCTCTGATCTGCCCTGCAAGCCGGAGAACGTCCCATGATGTATGTACTACATGTGTCCACACTCTGCAGTTTCCAGTCCTGGGTGCACTGAACTCCTGTCCCCACTCCTATAAACAAAGAAAAAACAAGAAGCCCCACGGCTGCTACACTGATGGGAGCCTAGATGCAGAGTGGCAGCCTGCTAGGGCTGGAACAGGAGTGTCCTCTTCCCATGTTACAGGCACCGCTGCCTAGGGCTGCAAGGATTTTCCCGGCAATGGCTCTGAAGGACGTCATCCTACATTCCTAAAGCCCCTTTGACCCATGGGGGGCTGGGCCTTTTCCTTTGAGACTGGGATACAAAAGGGCGGGGGGGAGGGCTGCTTCAATGCCTTGGAATGAGGGTTAAATTGAGTAATGACTCAAAAAATATATATATCCTGGGGACTCCAAAATGTCTCTAGTCTATTCCTTTGTAAGGGAGCAGTAAAAGTTAGTGGGTCCTAAAATCCCCTCTAATTTTTATGCAAATTCTCTTTCCCATTTACAAACAATATAACTTATCTGAACCTCTGAAATGTAGATAATAGTATCTATGTTATATGAGATATATATAGTTTACATTATCTATATATCATGTATATACATGTATCATTGTATAAAACGCTTATGTACATAATTATATATCAATATCTATATATTATATATCACCATACACTTCATATACATGTATCTTCGGTCTCCATACTGCACTGCACACACACACACACACACACACACAGTGCAGGGTACAGTGCCTTGCACTCAGTAACAGGAACCTGCAGAACCAGAAGGGAAATGGGGTAGGAGGTCTATGAGTCAGTTTTCATCCCCCACAAAGTGGTAGATTCTTTGAAAAGGCACCTCCTGTCCTACCTGACCCCCAGCTCTTGACCCCTGGTCCCCGGATCCTGTCACCTCACCCCGGATCCTTTATAGGGTTCCTTGGATGATGGCATACTGAGAAACTTCCTCTGAGCCCAGGCCCCCATGGCATCCCAAGGCAAAGATGTGGGGCCCTCACTGCCTTCTCCGTGGGCCTCCCAGATGGGGCCCTGGGAGGCCATTCTTGAGGCTGTCAGGGAGCAGCTTCCATCTCTGGACTCGGATTCCTCTTTGGTAAGTAAGTACCTTCTTCCCATGTAAATATCGTCCCTGATAGCTCTTCCTTTTCCATGACAAATGTGATGCTGACGCATGAATGACTATGGAGCTCATTAGCTCCGCATTCATCATCACTGTTTTTGTTCTCTGAATGGATTTATTAGTGCTCAGCATCCTCTTGGGTCTTACTAGTGACCCCAAAGGACAATTGGAGAATTCCTCTGAGGGCTTATCACAATGCACTGAAATGGTGACCACGCTCAGTAAAGGTTCTAGCCAAGTTCTGGCTCAACAGAGAGTTGAGAAAGCACCTCAGCAGAGGAGGATAGCAGGAACATCAGCATCAAGCAGACCTGGGTCCCCATCCCCACTCAGTAGCTAACTTACCATGTAACCTGTGGGCAGTTATCACTGGTACAAATTTGGGATTCTCTACGTAAAGTGCCTGGTCCAGAATAGGTGCTCAACTAATAGAGTTAACAAAGTCACCCACATCCTAGGGTATTTTTTAAATCCTCACCCAAAGGCATATTTACTGATTTTGAGAGAGAAAGGAAGGGGGAGAGAGAAACATCGATATGAGAGAAAAACATTGATATGAGACAGAAACATCAATTGGCTGCCTCCCGTATGCGCCCAGACCAGGGATTGAACCTGCAACCTTTTGGTGCACAGTAAGATGCTTCATCAACTGAGCCACCAGCCAGGGCTTCATCCTAGTGTTTTGTTTTTTTTTCATCCTGGCAAACACCCGCATTTGCTTTATGGAAGATGGTGATAAACAGAGAAGTACATCTTGCAAGAGTTAAGGACCAAAGCTCCACATTGTAAATTGTTGTAAGAATTAGATAATTAAATTTTGAGCACAGTGCTTGGGACTTGGTGAATGTATAATACATAGTAATTTTCCTTTTTAAAAATATGTTTTTATTGATTTCAGAGAGGAAGGGAGAGGGAGAGAGAGATAGAAACATCAATGATGAGAGAGAGTCATCGATCAGCTGCTTCCTGCATGCTTCCCGCTGGGGATTGAGCCCACTACTGGGCATGTGCTCTGACCAGGAATTAAACTGTGACCTCCTGGTTCATGGGTCGACACTCAGCCACTGAGCCACGCTGTTCAGGCCATAGTACTTTTCTTATTGATCACATGCATTCATTCAACAAACATTTAAAGAGCCTACTCAGCCTCTTCAAGGACCAGGAGGCCTTTGTAATGTTATATACTGTGGTGGACCTTGCTGGTGAATCATCATGATGGTTATTGTGCTTCTAGTTTCTACCTACTAAGAGAATGTTGGGTGACTCTGAATTTAAGTTTAGGTGAGTTGTACCATCTTCTCTATGTAGCGGAAATCAGGCATGTGCACACATGTAAATGTGACAGCGACCCCACAAACAGAGCAAAGTGGGCGATGCACCAGGTAGGAGCTCAGCAGTGGATGTCAAATACACAGGTTGGAGCTGGGCATGTAGAGAAAGGTTTTAGAATTAACAAGTCAGATTTGGATCTTACCTGTGGCACCTGCAAAGATGAAAATGACACGGTTTCCACCTGAGATCTTCCAGTGCAGAGCATGGCTAATAGGGAGTATAGATAGTGCAACCCCAGTGCCTTTTCACATCTTCAATCTCATTTGCTCTCTTCAGAATACTCCTGTGAGGTGGACAGGTGACTATAGGTGCCTTCCCCACCCTACCTTAGAGGCAACAAATGAAGGCTCCATGTCATTAAAGGATGGTTCAAGTCATAGGGGAGGGGAAAAGCTGGGCTCTGCTCTTTTAGCTACCACTTTGGTACCCGATTCATTCGCACCAGGCATTAACTAAGCACCTGCTGTGTACAATGTCAAGGATGGCAGGCACGTGCAGAACTGTGAACTCAAGATCTCGCTTCCACGAGGTGGTGCTGTTGAGCTTACTTTTCTAAATCACCAACAGGAACCAGCACTGGGCAAGGCCCTTTGGGAGAGAACTGATTGCCCCTACTGTTCAGGCGAGGCAGGGCAGAATGGGGTAAATGGGGTACGGCCCTGCTGGCTCTACCCCCTGCCAAGGTAATCCCTGAGCTCTCTTGTCCTCCACAGTCAGACTGCGGAGAAGAGGAGCTGTTCATCTACCAGCGAAATCAAACCACACTGATTCCGGACTTGTCAGAGGAGCTGGCTGAAGCCCCTGATGGGGCCTGGGTTGCTCTGGCCAACAGGTCTCCTGAGGTAGGTGGATTGCAGGCTCCAGGGAACCTGCTGGCAGAATAGGGTGTGGGAATGAGTGTTCCTGGCTCTCACTGGAATTCTAACAGCAGTGTGGGTCAAAGAGGTCAAAACCCCTGGTCCAGCACCTCTGCACTCCCAGGCCTTTCTCCAGGTTCAACCCAAGGAGTTCAGACACCAAACACCTATCAGCCTTGTACATAGTACAATTCCAGGAGCCCAGCACCCTTAAGACCAGGGTTTTTCTTCATTTCTATGATTATCTCAGTAATTCTTCTGGATGATTTTTTTTTTTAATTCAAGATGGAAAAGACTGTACCAATTTATGGGGGTCAAGCCATGGGCTTGCTCTAGAATCAAAGGGCCTGAGTTTTATCTTGTCCACCCTTAATAGCTATTTAGTCTATTTATAGTGGCCAAAGGTGGGAGCAACCCATGTGTCCGTCAACAAACAAAAGGGATAAAATGTGGTCTAGCCAAACAGTGGAATATTATTCAGTCCACTAAAAGGAATAAAGTACTGACACATGCTACAGCATGATGAACTTGGAAACTGAGCTAGGTGAAAGGGCACAAAAGAACAGAGTGCATATGGTTCTACTTCATTGACATATCTAGAATAGGCAAGTTGATAGAGACAGAACATGGATTAGTGTACCAGGGCTGGACAAGTGGAGGTATAGAGTTTCTGGGGTTTTGGGGGGGAGGGGTACGGAATAAAAGAGCTTAGGAAATGGACAATAGTGATGATTGCACTGCATTATGAATGTATTTAATGCCACTGAACTTTACACTTAAAAATAATTAACGTGACAAAGTTTGTTATAGACATGCCACAATTTTTTAAAAACTTCCCTAAAGTATGTTTTTGAGGCTGCTAACTGAGGACACCTGTTTTCTCAATAGCCACTTGTGGTACCTGTGGAGTTCTCAGCAGAGCCCTGGGATGAAGGGAATGTAAGGATGAAGGAAGGAAAGGACCCTGGCCAGCCCTTGGAGAGCGGTGGTGAGAGCGGCTCTCTTAGGATGCCTGAGGAGACCCCCACATGGCAGGAAGGTGACCTTCAGGACATGTCCTTCAACACCAAAGGATCCCCGAGTCCTCCTTGGGGGCCGCAGGGAGAAGCCACCCTCTGTCTCCCAGGAGAAGACCTGAGGATGGACCCAAATGCCGTCCCCTGTGTTCAGAAGGGCTCAGACTCTGCAAACTGGAGAGCCCTCCGAAAAGAGAGAAGGAAGATGATCGAGAGAGACCTACTTCATAAAGTCACCTGGGGTGCCAGGAGTCCTACCTGCAGTGACTAT
Source organism: Murina feae (assembly GCA_004026665.1). Classification (NCBI taxonomy): domain Eukaryota; kingdom Metazoa; phylum Chordata; class Mammalia; order Chiroptera; family Vespertilionidae; genus Murina; species Murina feae. Next base: position 1,805 of record PVJC01016313.1, on the reverse strand, counting down.
AGTCAAGTGAAGGAGACACCCTGTGACTCTGCATCCACAGGTCCGAGACCAGGAACGCCATCACAGGGGCCCCGGGAAGGCCTGCCAGTGCTCTCCCTTGAGGTAGGCAGCTCCCTTGCCCTGTGCATCCTCAGGGTGTGACCTGTAGTGGTCTCTAGAACAGTAGTGGTCATAGGCCAAACCTGAGGGCTGGCCCATTACACCTGTCTTAATCTGTGAGAGCTGCTATAACAATATCCCAAGATCCAGGCACCAGCACATTCTGTGTCTAGTGAGGGCCTGCCTTTTTCTCACTTTGTCCTCACTTGATTTGGGGCTCTTTTATGAGGACACTAGTTCCATTAATAAGGCTCCCCCCTCATGACCTAGTCACCTCCCAAAGGCATCACCTCCAAACCCCCACATTGGGGGTTAGGATTTCAACATAGTAATTTGGGAGAGACACCAACACTCATTCTACAGCAGCGACCTTAGGCCCATGGTCCCCTGTCCACTGGCAGACAGGCTGACCAGTCTCAGGTGTTGTGCATGCTGGCAGACAAACCATCCTCAGGTAGAGTTAACAAAAACAAGGAAGAGTAAGGAGACGCCAGCCTTCTTTAAAAAAAAAGTGTGAATCCCAAGCATGTTTACAAAGACACACAACTGCATATAACATAGAGAACAGAGCCCTAGCCAGTTTGGCTCAGTGGGTAGAGCTTTGGCCTGCGGACTGAAGAGTTCTGGGTTTGATTCCAGTCATGGGCATGTACCTCAGATGCAGGCTGCAGGGCACGTGCAAGAGACAACCAATCGATGTTTCTCTCACATTGATATTTCCCTATCTCTTCCACTCTCTCTAAAAATCAATGGAAAAATACCCTCAGGTGAGGAGTTTAAAAAAATGATGTTGAAAAACAAACAGATAAATAATAATTTTTTTAAAAAAAGATAGAGAACAGACTCTGTCAAAGCATAATTCTCAAACATCAAAGCTCCCATTCTCATACAAACAGTGAACACCTGTTCACACTGGATTCCACTCATGAACGAGGGCAGCAGCAGGATGACGAGAGTCGTTCAAAGAGATGATGAGAACGAGGATTTTGCAGGGCACTGGGAGAAAAGGATTGAGTGCTGAGACCAAACTGCTACATTAAGTGCAAAATCAATCAACATCCTCCGCGCCAACCGAACTGATACCTTTGAGGCTATCTTCTTTACTGGGCAGGAAAGAAAACCATACACTTTGTCAGTTTTACAAAGTGGTAGAACAGGTGGGCCCTGATCAGTTGTACCAACCTCCCCTAGAAAGGTGAGCTTCTTAGAAAAGCTCTGGGTCATGCAATTCTCTGTTTTGCTTTATTTACAAATTTGAATACTTTTCTTTTTTTTAATTATTATTATTATTTTTTTAAATTTATCTTTATTGTTCAGATTATTACAGTTGTTCCTCTTTTTTCCCCCATAGCTCCCCTCCTCCCATTTCCCACCCCAACCTCTGTCCTTGTCCCCCCCCACTGTCCTCATCCATAGGTGTACAATTATTGTCCATTCTCTTCACCCACCCCCAACACCCTTAACCCCCCAAAATTGTCAGTCCACTCCCTTTCTATGCCTCTGATTCTATTTTATTCATCAGTTTATTCTGTTCATCAGATTTTTTATTCACTTGATTCTTAGATTCACTCGTTGATATATATTTGTTGTTCATAATTTTTACTTTCCTTTTTCTTCTTCCTCATTCTCAAAGGATACCTTTCAGCATTTCATATAATCCTGGTTGGGTGGTGATGAACTCTTTTAGCTTTTTCTTGTCTGTGAAG